>APFE030080050.1:13059-59629 GCA_000404065.3 Pinus taeda
TGTTTTGTTTTTTTTTTAAACTTCTTTTTTGTTTTGTGTTTTTTCATTGTTTTAATTTCTTTTATTTTTATTTTATTTTATGTTTTCATTATTATTGTTTTTTAAATTTAATGTTTTTCAAGGTCATGATAAAATATTTTACGCCATTATTTCAAAATGTTGAAATTTTACTTTTGAAAAAAAAAGTGTTCTCCTAGCGTTAACACTTTTCGTTTTGAGGGTGCTTTTTGAATAATTTTTGCGCAAAAAATTGGTTTTCACTGCCATTTTTAAAACATGTTGAAAATTTACCTAAGAAAAAAAAAGTTGTTATTCCAGCATCAACACTTTTCATTTTTAGCACTGTTTTTGATGTTTTTTTGGGTTTTTCTGGCCAGAGTTCTCATTTTGAGTTTATAGTTCCCATTTCAAAGTTTACATTGTTGTTCCCAATATGGTTGTTTTCAACCTCGTTGGTTCAAAATGTCATGATTTCTCCGCATTTGAGTACTCCTCCAACTAGACAAAATCAACCTCCAATTGATCCTAAAGTTGACCCTTTGCCTTCTTCCTCGGTTTTTTCTTCCTCCCCTTCTTCCTCTTTGTCTAGTGAAAGTATTGACACTAGTAACCAGGTGGCTAAGAAGAAGAAGAAGAAATGGAAGAATAAGAAGAACAAGAAAATTCAGCGGGGGACAACCAAGAAACCATTGCTACGAATGCAACTTCTGATGAGAAACCATTCGATAAGCCTCACAAACTTCGATATCCATGGAAACTTTGTACGGGAGACCATCTTCTTCAAAAAATTTCTGGTATTCCTCAGATCTTAGAAGAATGTTCTTGTTCACATTATCTTGTGTCATCAACTTCTGGAGATCATGTTGGTAACACACCATCAACTAGTGGTAGTAAAGTTCATGGAAATAAGGGTAAAGTTAAGTTTCCCTGTAGGTTATGTGGAGGGAATCACCCCATTCACCTTTGTGCCTATCTAGATGAAACCAAAGAAGTGCTGGATAACCATCCTGCTTCTTTGTAGCGACTTCCATCTAGTTACAGGAGACTCTCCCTTAATCCTTCACTAGTTGATAAATTGACTGACCCAAATCGACCTTCGATCAAACCCACTCTCTTTGAATGTGAATCCCATGAGTCTATACCTCACCAATCATAGGTCGAGGAAACAGTTGACCTAATTTCACCTTTAGCTAATCATACATTTCTCAAAGAGAGTGGATATGATAGCACTCAGGTTCTTTTAATTTCTTCATATTCCAGTGAGCTTGGGGGCAATCCACCTATTCCATCAAGACAGGAGGAAAATCCTCCCATTCTCGTAACTCAAGGGGATAATTCTCCCATTCTTACGATACCCCCTCTAAGTAGTCTAGTCACTTTCTTTGATTGGAATCGATGCGCAGGATGTCATCTTCCTTCTTATGTGCCTTTCAAGATCACAATACAGGTTTGTAATGTGATTTTACTTGGCACTATTATAGATGAAGGTGCATCAGTGAGTATCCTTTACTCAACTTCTTGGAAAGCACTCGGCTCACCGCCACTTGTGCCTGTTACCTAGAATATATTGGCTTTAAATAGAGTAACCAATCAACCATTAGGGATCCTTTGTCAGTTTCCTATTACTTTGGGAGTAAAATTTGTTTATCTCAATGTGATGGTAGTCCTAGGCCCTTTATATTACAATTTACTTCTTGGGCATGACTATGTTTATGACATGGGAGTTATTGTTTCAACACTCTTTCAAGTGACGTGTTTCCCGCATGAAGGAAGAATTGTCACCATTGAGTAGCTTTCATTTCCCGGTCCAAATATGGCTTCCAATCAACCATCTTCCCTAAATGGTCCTTTTGTCCTAATGGTATCTTCCCCGCCATGAGTCAATTATGTGGCAACCCATTCCATGCCTACATCAGTTGATGATCAATTCTATGATGTTGTACATTATGTACTAGGGGAATTGGAACAAGATCACTCTAATGGATTCCTTGCTACGGATCCCTTCCAGAGCATTGTTCTCCCATCTGATGAGAACCTCTTGGAAGTCATGACCTCTTACAGGTCATGAAAAACGAATATGAGGATAGTTCCTTATCTTGTGTCAACCTCATTGAAAAATGAAACAGGTGCATGAGCATAGTTCCTTGTCTTGTGTCAAGCTCGTTAAGAAATGAAACAAGGAATATGAGGATAGTACATTTATTGTGTCAACCTCATTAAAAAATGAAATAGGTGCTAGAGCATAGTTCCTTGTCTTGTGTCAAGCAAATTAAAAAATGAAACAAGGAATATAAGGATAGTTATTTTACTATGTCATCCTCATTAAAAAATGAAATAGGTCCCAAAGCGGAGTTCCTTGTCTTGTGTCAAGCTCGTTAAAAAATGAAACAAGGAATTAGAGCATAGTTCCTTGTCTTGTGTCAATCTCGTTAAAAAATAAAACAAGGAATCTGAGCAGAATTCCCTTTTTTGTGTCAAGCTCATTAAAAAATTAAACAAGGTCCCCTAGAGCAAAGTTCCAATTCGTATCTTTGATTAGATCTCGTAAAATCCTAGTCGAGTCTTTCACTTGAACTCATAAATGAACCTTAATTTCATCTACCTCATAGCCACAAGTAGTCTACTTACGTGAATGCAATAAAGCTTAGGGGGCATGCACCTAGAATCGATTCATCATGATGGGGGCATGTAAACCAATCTCAAGCATAGTTTTTTTCATGATTCAAGCTTGTGTAAAAATGAAACTGAATCCAAGCATAGTTTTTCGTTTCAAGCTTGTGTAAAAATGAAACTGAATCCAAGCATAGTTTTTCATTTCAAGCTAGTGTAAACAATAAAATGAATCCAAGCATAGTTTTTTTGTTTCAAGCTTGTGTAAACATGAAACTGAATCCAACAATAGTTTTTTGTTTCAAGCTTGTGTAAAAATGAAACTAAATCCAAGCATAGTTCCCTATGGTTCAAGCTTGTGTAAAAATGAACCCATTTTCATTTTAACCCTCGCAATTGCCATTTTATCAGCCTCTCCCATCAGATGAGCCTTCGGTTTTCTCCTTCCATCATCACTATATGCTTGGCTGATCGTACACTTTCATTTGGTTGTTTTACCCTTTTTTCAGGAACAGTTGTAACGAGTGGTCTTATTAGCCAGCCTCTTCACATAAATATACATGTTGTGAGAAGTTCCAACATCGCTGAAACTAGTTGTTATCCTAGACATGAATCATTCCTCTAATTGGAGTCCTTTTTAAGCTCTTTTTAGGCTCTCGAAATATGAAAAGATTGCCGAGCACTTTTCCTTTTCAGCTCGTTAACGGATTGGAAACTACATCTACTTAGTATAATTTTAACCCTTTTCTAGACTGAGATAGATTATTTACGAAAAAGGAATGCGTTGATCGAACATGGTCAATAAGTTCTCTCTTGTATTATTTTACACTTTTTTTAGACTTGAAAGAAAATTCTACGAAAAATAACTTGTGGAGTTTTCTTTTTGTCCCTTTTAAAAATCTCTAAACATAAAAAATAGCGAGTTATCATTGTCGTTAAACTAGTTAAAACATCAAATAGCGAAAAACTTGTCCATAATGACAAGACCAAGTTTCACCTTCGCTGAACTTGTTAAAACATCACATAGCGATGGATTCACCCGAAGGGTGGAGTTATATAACAAGAATTTGTTATCCTCCTCAAGCTTGATAAAAAAATAAGAGGTACTGGTTAGTAATGACTGGGGAAAATGGGAAAAGTGCTAAAACACTTTATGGCAGCAGGTCACTCTTGAACATGAAACTTTCACTTCATCTCTGTGACTACTTGGGTTCGATTATCTGCTTGATGGTCATCATACCTTGGTCTATAATACCATTCATTACCTTGGTTTTGGGTCAATATTTCCAATTCATTCAGTGTCGCTGACATGTTCAAGAGAAGTCACTCAGTTAAATTCATCCTTTGCAATACTCATAAACCTTCATTTTCATGACTTCCATTCCTGAAACTTGTGTCATCAGTCACATTCTGTCTCCAAAAACCATTACACTCATTTCATGTCTTTGATGTGGGATACATCAAAACCCTCCTGCAACGAGTCGCTTCTTGTCAACATCACTACATCATCCATGAAGTTGACTTAGAACCACCCTTCTAGTACGTTGAGGCTTGCATATATCAATGGCAGGTTTCTCACTTCTGGTGATAGTTTGACATCACTGGCCTTCGACTGTTGGCTTAGTAGGGCCTAACCTAGGTTCAGAGGTGATTTAGCCAAGAAAATCCCGGTACTACTGGCCCTTTCGGCAATAGTCTGTGGAGCACGGACTGAGGTCTCACCCGAAGTAGTATGGTAGGGTGCTAGAACTAGGTTTCCACACCCTGGGGATGTCTAATATGTTAGGATTGGTACACGGTCCAGCCTCGCGCTCACTGTGTTATGCGCACCAGTGGGCACCTCGCGGCCTGTGATGTTGTTTTCGTGCAGTCCTATTCACAGTGTGATCCTTGTTATTTACCCAAGTCTTTCCTACTTATTCACTATTAGCTGATTACTTATATTATTTTCATATATAAGTAGTCTGAACCACACAAGCATTTACTCAACTGCGCACAGTAAATAAACAGAGAACAAGTAATTCATAACAATAAAATAGTGATTCAAGACTAGATGCACAAAATTAGGATAAACTTCTCTTTATTAGATTTCTATATTGATTACAGACTCGACTCCACCCTACGCACTCAGTTGTAGGGATCCTTGCACTTAGCTACAGACTCTACTAAGCCTCTGTGCACTCAGCTGTAGAGCATCTTCCTACTACTACAACCCAAGACACTTAGAATTCTATTCTAAGTTTGAACCATTCCTTTGCTACCCATTCTATTTTTCCCTGTGTCTACAACTTTAGAGCCTCGCTCTATTTATACAATCGCATGGTCCATGGACCATGGGTAGGCTGACATGACTTTACATTACATCAAATTACTTTAGGGCAGATAGCCCTATGACTCAACCTCTACTTCGCGCTCTTCTCCCACAATTCGCGGAGTGTTTCAAAAGCTTTGACCAAAACTTGGGCTTTGAACCCCAAAAACCTATTGTGGGGGGATTCCATGCCCAACAGGCCCCCAACACAATCATCTTGACACGTCTCGAGTCACTCTGCTGGTGCGGAGATCTTGGCATGGAGCCCTTCCAACCGATCCTATGCTGTGCGGAGGTCCACAGTTCACTGTTCTGTAGTCTGTTGGATTTGCTCCACTCCTTCGGCCGAAGTCTCACTGTCTGGGAAAATCCCTGTCTTAAGGCATGCAACACCTTCATCTATACGAGCTTTCCTTTGATGTCTACAGTGATGAGGAAGGCCTCATCAATCCAAGGTTGGACGTGCAGTTTAAGGACTGCCTCTTTCTACTGCACGACATCAACCTTTCGTAAAACACCTTACCTGTTGTAGCTTCACAAAATGTTTGCTCAAGGAAAATGTTTGTGCCATTCCGTGCACACTGTCATACTGCACATGAAGCTCCCGCACCTCCATTTCCAAGCACTGTATGTTGGGGTCCTCCTGTAATGAAGTAAGGACTATGAAGGATTCACCCAATATAGTGGTGCAATTCTGTACTGCCTGGCTTATTTCCTCCAACCCTTTTTGAATAACGTTAATGCATTATTCCCTAAATTCCCAGAGCATAGAGGGTTGCACCTTTAATCACAGCTTGACAATCTAAAGGTTGAGGTCCATTTGTACCCTCATTGCTTCCTCCTTTGCCTCACGGAACCCATTGGCTAATTGGTGGATTCACACTCCAATTGGTAGGTCTATTGTGATTTCCATGTGAGGAATGTGGCGACATGCTTCCTCTACCATTTGCTCCAGCTGTTGATTCTATGCAAGCACTTCATTGCTCTATACACTAAACTGCTCAATGTTGATTCTCTATTCACTGAGCATCTATATTGTGCGTCCTTACCTAAAGTAGAGTTCTATTGTTGCTTTGTCCTACAGTTGATATAATGTCTCTCATGGAAGGGAAACCAAGTTTAGGCCAAGTCCCTTGATCCTACCCAGCGTGACTCTGTCCTCCATGCTTCCCGCTGTTAGCGCTCCTTCCGATAGCACTATGGTGTTGGCCATTTTTGCACGTAGCATCTACTCCACTACTGATGTACCTGTGGCACTGTAGGTGGCTATTGTTCCTTCCTGTGGGGTGCGCGCCTGTTCCTGTAGCTTCACCTTTAATCACCCAAGGCATTCTATTTCTTTGTCATAGATTCCTGGAGTGCTTCCCAAGTGACCTTGCGAACAGTGTTGCCGATGTCATAGAGGTCACCCTCTATCAACGTAATTGGCTCGATGTCCGGTTTAGAAGCCTTGGCCTTCTTTCATGGACCTAACCACTCCATGATGTGTGGCCATTTTAGTTGGGTGGATGTTGTGCTTGGCTCCGTGCCTTTTGTTGTATCTGGTCCCAGTACTCTAGACACATTTTGGCCCCCTTCCACCTGCGTCACGGTGGCCCCTGTTGCTTGTGCTACTACTGCTCTTTTGGCAGCCTTTGCCTATTCTGCAGCTGCCTTTGCTGCTTTGTGGGTGGTCCTTACCTCCACGGCCGCATGTTCGTTGCACCTCTGCTGGGTCAAATTTGTGACACATAGCTTGGCTTCATGCTTCTGCTTTGGTGCTACTGTTTTATCCCTTTCTGGCATATCTGAGGCATGCCACTTGGGAGGCCATGATTCGAGCACGAAGAAGATGGCGTCGTCAATTGCGATGAAAGGAAGCTTGGTCTAGTTCTGTGCTGGATCCTTACGTGCTTTGATATACACATTGTGCATATCTGCCTTGAAGTCTGCAAAGCTCTGTAAACTATTGTAAACTATGGGGGATAAGCGTAGCCTCCTATGAATCCATATCCGGATGCTCACCTCCATGAGCACCCATAATATCTTAGTTTTGTGTGGTGTCCTTTATATCCTAGAGCAACGCATATTTTGTAGCCTCTGGAAAAGTCCTATTCAATATGAGGGAACTCAATGTCCTCAGGCAGTTCCCATGTCACCAAAAAAATAGACAAGAGCAACCACGTGTAGTGGATGGTCTTGCACTGCTCTTGAGCTTCCTTGCAGTTGGTTAGTAATTCTTCACAGAGGAACTCGGCCCAGTTGAATTGGACCCCCTCCATGCATTTTTCTTCTAGTGCAACCACCGACGTTGGTACCTCATCGCCCTGGCATTTCCTCATAACCTTCCCAGCCAGCAGTTGGGTGGCTACACGTACCCCTTTGTCTTTAATGCTACTGATTGTGTAGCCTCTCTTCTTCTTTTCTAATTTGTACATTTTCTTCATGGTCTCTGTGAGTGCCAAATATCCTCTTTTGCGAGGTATCTTTGGGGGGTCCTTTCCCTTACAAGGAAGCCAAGAAATCTTGCAGATAAGCTCCGCCATGAAGGGAATAGGCTCCTCCAGCCATAAGTACCCATCATGCACTAGGCAAAGTAGCTGGCTGATGATAAAGATCATGATAGGTGCATGGTGAAAGTGTGGAATCGATAGTAGGTGGAGTAGCCTGGCCTTCTCCACACCACGCAACCATTTCTGCGGTTGTAGCGCTATAACTGACCTCTCCTTGCTCTGTTTCATGAGGTTCTTAGACTCTAAATGTGGGAACGTTTTGTTGTCCGTGACGTCCTAGTCTTCAAATTTCATTGTGGGCATGCGGCCCAGGGGTGAGCCCTCAAACAAAATTCTATCGAGGAGGAGCAGGGTTTGGAATATGCTCTTAGTGGCATCCAAATCCTTGGGTACCTTAGCTTTCCCTTTCTGCAGAGGAACGTACTCGGGCAGTTTTGCTGCAGTGTGCACCAGCTAGATGTCTTGTTCCATTTCTTCATCCGCCTCTATCTCATCTACAAGAGCTTGGACGTCCTCCTCTTCATCATCTGTCTCAATGTTGACAACCTTTCCCTTTCCTTCCATGGAAATTTTACCAAACCATGGATTTCACTAGGACATGCAGACTGGTCCCGCTACCTGTTTATCCTTCTTCGGCCTCAGCGTTCGAGATGATTTCAGAATTTCCGGTGCATCCCCCACCTACACCATAGGGCTCTGCACGGCTTCCTCAGTGGAACTCTCTACAAAAACAACACCTCTCTTGGTAGTTGTCATCTCGTCCAATTTGTTTGTGGTTATTCGCAAACTTGGGGGCTCAAATGCTGCTTGGCGCTCAACACTCTGTGCTCTTCATAATAGCTCAAATCTCAAATGAACATGTGTTGTCTCGTGGCTAGCCTTGGGAGTTTTATAGCATCTTTTAAATTTGAATTTGACCGTTCCCCCCACTTCTGAGTCATTAATGCATTCTTGGAGGAAGATCGTCCCAAATCTATCTCTTAATTCGTGTCTTAATTTCCCACCGCGCACTCCCTTTTGCCTTAAATTAGATATATCGTCATGAGCAGTCACGCCAATGGTTACTTCCCAGTTTACCAGTGCAGCAGTGTAGCCCCTCGTGTGCATGTGCGAACCTTATACCATGCTAATTCTGTGTGCACCTCCTTCACTACGCAGTTCCCAAACAGACTCTATTAGAGTCTCGCGCTCTCTTTGAACTATCTAGAGCACTAAGACTCTGCTCCCTACGACTAGTCAGGTGGTCGCACCATTTATACGAGACTTAAATTCACCATCCAGTCTAGTCTGCAGGAACTCCTCAATTACCCTCGCGACAATCAATGTAGTGCATTCTACCTTATGCGGTGTGTTGCCCTAGATACTATGGTTGGTAAGGTGCAATCATAGCCATGGTAGTAGAGTCATTAATTCTCGGCGACAATATTTTAATGCAGTGGTATGGTTGTCCGTATTTTGCCTTGTCATCCTTGGTTTATCGACAAGACATGCTTATGCAAACATGATTTTCTTCCTCAATCATACCCGATCTTCTTTGAGTTTGCAAAGTCTAAGGTTCTCTCGCCAAATGGCTTCCTGAATCCTTATATGTTCGTCCTCACGTAGCCATGTGATTCCTTCATCATGGTTGTCGCACACTGTCCCAACTATTGGATCTATTACGTGTAGATTCCTGTATTCCGAAATTATGGACGCGACTCGGTTTTTCATCTTTGGAATCATCTCTGTGCTCAGGTTTTTGTATAGGGTCCTATAGGCCCATCAAGTCACTGACACATGCAGGTCCCAATCACTTCGTCTTGCCCTGTGAACCTTGTTCAGGACTTCACACACCCTATTGAATGCTTCCACATGGAAAATTTGTAGTGCGCATCACCTTTCTTGCTGCTCCGATCTGCTCCAACTTTCTATTCTGGGGTTGGGGTGCGCTTGTGTGGGTTGTACACCATATATCTGTACCCATCGGGAAAGGTGGGTACGCAAGTTTTTTCGCTCCAGCTGATTAGCTTTTTCTCAAAGCTGGGGTTTTCCAAAACATAAGTGCATCATCCTTCTGCATCTGCACCAATCTTCAAAAGTTCCTTGATGCGCACCCCACCATCATGTGGGTGTTGCACATAGTGCCCATTTCAGCACATCAAACCGCTGTTGTTCTAGTATGATGCTTTCAAATTTGCTCAGAAATTCATCCACCGCTCACAATCCATCATATGTCAATAGCTTCCTTGCCTCTATTGTCATGCAAAGAAATGACCTGAACATCATGTTGCAGTTCAACATTGTTACTTCGTGCAGCCGATTCTACCATCGCTCTATCTCTTTGTCTAAATTGGAAGTGCAGGAGCTTCGACTCTCCCATGAAATATTTCCATCTGTATTTGGATTAACCCAATCCTCTCCTTTCACAGTTACCTTGTAAATACAATCAAGATCATCATCACTATCATCGTCGTGCACTGGTTCAGTGTAGTGTGCTCCTTCGGCTAGATCCAGTGGTACTACTACACATAGTGACTTTTTCTCGAAGATCATTTTGCGCTTCTTCAAATTTATGACTCCATTCATATCGATAGCCCAGTATATTCCTAGTAGCGTGGGATAGGGATTGTTGTCATTGACAATCTCTATCACTTCAAAATCCGCTTGTGCGCTCGCACCTTAAATATCGACTATCACCCCTTGCAATCTCCCCATGGGAAAAATATTTTGTTGGTTCGCCATTCATAACTGAATAGGGGACCATTGTAATGAAGGTCTAGCCATGCGTTCCCATGTTTTCTTTGGTAGTACATTCATTTCCGAACCCAAATCTAGGATTACCTGATCCATTTCATACTCGCCTATTTGCACAGTCAACCTCATCTCTCTTCCTATGTGCAATGCATGCTTTCCAAGATTTCAGACCACGCGTAGTTCTCCTGCCCTGCACACCTAGTGATAAGTTCCCATAGCCCTTTAACTGACTTATTGTCGTGCAACCGTTTCATGCATGTCTCTAGAAAGGTAGTGAGCATTGAAGGATCCATCCCTAGTTCTGGTTGATCCTTACTACCTGAAGTGGAGGCCTCCGTGAAACTCTTCTTAACCTCCATGAATGTCTCCTTCACGCGTTCTAAGTCAAACTCAGGTTCCTTTGTAGGAGCCTTGCGAACCCACGTACTTTCTTTTGGATACTTCCCCTTATCATCTCCCGTGGTCATACCACTTCTGAGCATCATGTTTACATTCAGGTCTTCTTTGCACGGCTCAAACCTCATCATTTGTATATTCTGAGTTGGACGGGGCTGGAGTACCCAATTTTCGTGCATCTTTGCTATCATTGATGGGCAATCTTTTGCCTCATGATAAAATTGATTATAGTACCGACATGATATCCTAGTTGGTTTGATACAATCACGAGCATAATACCCTAGCCCCCAACAATTATAACAAATTATCTGTCTGCGACCCCTTCCTGGTCCCATCCCACCTCGACCCTGACCGTGCCGCTGAAACCTAGTGTGTGCCATCCTTGCATTTGGGTTCAGGGCTCGTGTTTTGATCTGCACCCTATAGGTAGGAGTGTGATCCATCATCAATTCATAGCTTCGGCTGGTGCTTTTGTCATGACCTACCGACCTACAAAAATTACAAAATAATTGTTGGGATGTCTACTTATACTTCTGCAGCAGATGACAATTATCTGTGGTATGTTTGCCTCCTATCTGGCAGATTGTGTAACATAATGTAGATTCCACGCTCAGCACTACCTGTGCCTCCGGCCTTAATGACATTGGCCCTCCTCCTGCCATGTAGTTCATGAACATTGGACAATGATCTTTGTTGTGGCCTTGGCCTTTGCATTTTATGCACCATACTTATTCGCGTAATTCCGGCCAAGTTTTCCTATCCCATTTCAAACTTTGCATCTCTAGAGACAGATTCTGCAGTTGTGCATGGATTTGTTGGACTCCCAATGCAAGGTCTTGTATAGGGGTCTCATGTAACCTCACTTCCATCTCCAACGCTTTGGCCTAGGTGGAATTTTTTTCTATGACAGCGTTGTCCTTAAGTGTGGCATAAGTGAGGCCACAAACCATGCACAATGCTGTCCATCTGTTAACGTCTTATTGGCTTTGCCGATCATACTCTTCAGCCTTTGGTCTAGATCCCACGGGATCTCACCCGGGAGCATCGCGATCTCCTTAAACCCGATGATTGATTGTGTCTCTAATTTTGGCCTACTAAATTCCTTGTTCAACATGGTCTAGATCTATAATTCCTCCATTCAAGTGGTCATTAGAATGCTTGATATACCATGTTAATGCGTGATCCTGCAGCGCGCTCACCAGCGTAGCCTTTTTAATATTGTCATCCACGATGCCCTGTGCTTCCCATGCTACTCTTACCATGAACCAGAATTGATCCAGATCTTCATTCCCTACCCCTCTGAATACTGGTAGTTGGATTGCGCTTGCCATACTAAACTATGGAGTTGGCAGAGGTGGAGTGGGTGGAGATGGAGGTGGGGGGGGTGAAGTGGGTGGCGGTGTCGGTGAGGGTGGTAGACGTGGAATTCGTTGCCTTATCAAATTGACTGCGCTTCTCGGAGAAACCTTCACGAGCTCATCCTCGCACTCCCACGAGGGTCAAATTAAGGGACTGTTTTCTAATTCTTCACTACTTCCACTTTTGGAGATCTTTTTGCTTCGCATAGTCCCAAACATTAATTTGTTTGCATAACTCACTTTTCACGCAACAACATCTTAATCCAAGTGTTCAAAGATTTAATATACTTACCACTATCCCTTGAGAAAACGTCACTCTGCCTCGCTATAGCTGACGGTCATGTCTACCGCGAACTCAGTGATAAATCCTCCTATTATTCGATCGAGCCAATGGTCCATAGCTCGTACTATCTTATCTTCTGAGGGTTCTAGTCTGCGCACTAGTTCCAAAGTCCACACTATTGGTTTGTCGAGCCTACATCTTCCTTGGCCATCTACTAACTTCCCGATCCACTCATAAAACTCAGATGGAAAAGATGCCAAGAAAATTTCATGGATTTCAGTGTATAAGTAGCGATCTAACCACTATTCCTTAGATACTCGTGGATTTCGGTTTTCCTGCGCCACAAACTCCTAAATATTTTTGTCCAATGACTCTTCAATTCTTTCTTTGTAGGGTTCTAGTGGCATGACATCAGACATCCTTTATGTATATCTCGGACCTAGCAACGAAACCATTTTTTGGCTTAGTCGGGCCTGACCCAAGTTCAGAGGTGATTTAGCCAAGCAAATCCTAGTACTACTGGCCCTTTTGACAATAGTCCGTGGAGCGTGGACTAAGGTGTCACCTGAAGTAGTATGGGAGGGTGCTAGAACCAAGTTTCAGCACCCTGCAGATGTCTGATATGTTAGGATTGGTACGTAGTCCAGCCTTCGCGCTCACTGCACTACACGCACCAATGGGCACCTCACAGCCTGCGATGCTATCTTCGCGTAGTCCTATTCATAGTGTGATCCTTGTTATTTACCCAAGTCTTTCCTTCTTATGCACTGTTAGCTGATTACTTAGATTATTTTCATATATAAGTAGTCTGAACCATACAAGCATTTACTCAACTGCGCGCAGTAAATAAACAAAGAACAAGTATTGCATAACAATAAAATAGTGATTGAAGACTAGATGCACAGAATTAAAATAAAATTCTCTTTATTAGCTTTCTATCCTAATTACAGACTCAACTCTGCCCTGCGCACTCAGCGGCAGACTCTACTAGGCCTCTGCGCACACAGCTACAGAGCCTCTTCATACTACTACAACCCAAGACACTTATAATTCTATTCTAAGATTGAAGCATTCCTTCGCTACCCATTCTATTATTCCCTGTCTCTACAACTTTAGAGACTGGCTCTATTTATACAATCCCATGGTCCACGGACCATGGGTAGCTCAACATGACTTTAGATTACATTACATTACTTTAGGGTAGACAACCTATGAATCAACCTCTACTTCGCGCTTCGTGCCCACAATTCGCGGAGTCTTACAAAACCTTTGACCAAAACTTGGGCTTTGAGCCCCAAAAACCTGTTGTGTGGGGATTCCATTCCCAACATCAACAGAAAGAATTTGTATGGTGTTCAACATCAAAACATCCATTCACACCATGTAGAAAGTACTGCAGTACCTTGAGGATCATTATCATTATTGGTGATTTCTCTCACGACTGTTAACGGCTTACATCATTGGCTAGTAATCAGACGGTGTCTTCCCATTTTCAACTCCAGATCACATATTCACATTGATAGACTCGTACTTGAGTGAATGATTGAATGAGATAGAAGACCCCAGATCTAGCTTCATCCATCTGGGCTGCGATTTCAGTAAAATACCAAATCATCCGTACAATGACATTACACTAATGGGCATCCTATCTTGGGTCTATATCTTTAGATGACTATCTATGTACTTGTAATGAAATATTATATGCTGAGCATGGGTATGCCTTCCCTCAACAACTCATGAGAAAAAATCAAAATATCATGATATTATGTATTGTTATTGATGCAGGTCACCATCCACTTCGGAACCTCCTCATCATATCGTAAAGCATATCACTCGACATTAACAGTGTCGCAACCAGCTATCACTTAGACATCCATGTAATAGCTACATTGAATGATCTAGATTTAAACAAGAATGCAAGAAATTACAAAGATAACCATAAACATAGAGATTTAGCGGAAATAATACTTCATATCATTAATGTAAAATACTGAAATATGCTTACAAATGGAAATGGAAATAAACCAGCTAGGGCGATGGTAGCTTATCTTTGAGAAGAGATGTGGTGGCTACATGCCTTTGAACTACCTTACAATGAGGCTAAAGGGCCTTTTTATTATTTAACAATAAGAGCATACCCTAAACAACTAAAACCCTAACCTGAGGAGATGTAACACCAAGAGTTTATGGGCCCCATTCTGGTGAGTTGGACAACCAACTTCCTGAGGTCATGACTGAATCATATTATCTCTATTTGATGCGCATGATAGCCTATTAGAAATATCTCTCTCAGGGCTACAATGGGAAATACAGATTCATAGAAAAAAAATTTGGCATTATATTTCCAAAAAACGTCGCTTAGGGCCGCAAAATGGCTTCGGAAGTTTAGGACCCAAAAAGCTGCTAAAAGTAGTAAACTGTGCTACAATTAAGGAAACTGAAAAACTAAAAGAGGAAATTGGGCTCCAAGTCGAACTGGCAAGTGGCGACCAATATCCACCTAGATCATTCCTCCCCCCTTAGGAAGTAATGGTCCCCATTACAATGAGTTCCTCCATGAGATGAGGGAACTTCTACTAAACTTGGTCCCTAGTGAGCCACTTGCCCTGCTGAAGGAGTTGGCCTACTTTGACAACTCGATACAGTTCGATATTCTACTGGTGACTGTGCTTGATTTGTGTGTCCATGATCCAATAAGTTGTAGCTTGTTCCATGAAATCTGGATTTAACTCTATGGGTGTGAGTTGTTCTGCAATGTTGGATGTGTCTAGCAATGGTGGAAAGTATGGTCGTAGGCAGTCCACATTGAACACTTAGTGTAGGCCAAGGAATGGGAGAATGCTGAGCTCAAATGCATTGTCTCCCACAACCTTGGTAATGGTGTAAGGATCATATCAGAGTGGTCTGAGTTTTCAATAGGCTCCGGTAAGGCGTTCCTTTTGCAAATGCAACCAAACTTTGTTGCCCACCTGAAACTTGTGTGTCACCCGATGTTGATCATGTCGCTACTTGTACTTGGCATTTGATTTCTACAAAATGTCATGGAACTGCTGGCAAATATGTTGGATGTGCTCAATGAAGCTATTTTCCTTATCTGTTGAGATTCAGACCAAAATAATTTTGCTTTCGCTCCTCCCTTGGTGACTTGACTCAAAGGGCCAAGTGATATGAGAAAATCCCAACACGAACCTGTGGTAGAAGTTGGGAAGAAATAGAAAGCTGAGAAGCTCTGTTAGAGTGGTTTGAGATGGAAAAGCTTGAATGACTTGGATATTGGATGATTCCACATGCACCCCCTATATATTAATAATGTATCATAGATACTAAACCTGGGTAATGCCAAAAGTGCATTTCTCCAAATTGGCACATAACTTATGTTGCCACATTGTTTGGAGAACATGTCGAATGTGGTGGAGGTGCTCTTCCCAACTCTGGCTAAAGATTAGGATGTCATCCAAGTATACCACTACGAATGAGTTGGTAAATGGCCGCAAGATTTCATCCATTAATCTCATGAAGGTTGCAGGAGCATTCGTCAATCCAAAAGGCATAACCAACCATTCGAAAACACCCTCCTTGGCTTTGAAGGCAGTCTTCCACGCATCGTGGGGTTTGATTGGTACTTGGTGATATCTTGACTTCGAATCGATCTTGCTGAAATATTTTCCCCCCTTCAGTTGGTCCATGAGGTCATCAATCTATGGGATCTTGTACCTATTACAGATAGTGATCTTATTTAGCACCTGATAGTCAATACAGAGTCTCCAAGTCTCATCCTTCTTCTTTACCAGCATGATCAGGCTCCCACGGGGCGATGAACTGAAATGGATGTGACCTTTCTGTAGCAGCTCCTGAATCTCTCTCTTGATTTCATCGTTCTCCAGAACAGAGCATTGATAGATTGGTCCATTGGGAAATGGCGCACCTCGGGTTAGATCGATGGAGTGCTTGACCTAACATTGTAGAGGAACCCCCGTGGGGGAGGTGAAGATGTCGTCGTAATCCTCCACAACCTTGTCCATCTATAGTTGTCGTGCAGAGGGGCCCTATTTGGAGGTCGTGGCCACCATCTTCTTCTTACCTTAAGGGCGTATCATCGAGAAAACAAATTTCCCGGTTTTGGAAATGAGCTTACTGCTTTTTTTTGCAGTAACCAAAGAGATTGCGATAGGTGGTGCTACCTCTAGTATCCTATGCAGCTTATTTCCCAAAGTAACCATAACAGCACGGGGCCTTGATTCATACATAACATGTTGCTTCCACAAGTATGGTTGTCCTAATAAGACATCACAAACTTCAAGTGGAGCAAGGCCACACAATACCTCATCCATGAAGGGCTTGATGTTGTATGGAAGGCCATGCTACTAGCTCACGCGAAGATCCCATCCTTAGTGAAGCCACCTGATTCTGTATGGTTGTGGATGTGCTATGGTCAGTAAGCCCAGCCACTTCACGACCTCTGCTGAAATGAGATTCTTTTGGCTCCCGCTATCGACAATGAACTGTAGCAGGGAGCCCTTTACCCACATCTGGGAGTGGAAGAGACACTCCTCCTCCTCTGGATCTTCAGGTTCCTCCTTCTAGATCTTCATCGTGGCAATAGTGGCATCGGGCTCTACATCAATAATCTACTTCCCTTTTTTATTTCCCTTGTCGGGTTTTGACTTGCAGTCAAAACATGCATTTGATTCTGAAACCTTTAGCTCAGCCACCAGTGACTGCTTGGCCCGACACTCACTTGTGTTGTGAGTGGAGCTCCTATGTAACTCACACCACCTTCCTGTGTCCTTTTTTGGCTTTGCGGCGCTGTTCTTGCTTGTAGCTTTGGCAGGTTGTCTTGGGCCGCCCTGCCTTGGATTTTTCCTTTGTTCTATGGTTTGGGGGCACCTTTCCCTTGCTTTAGATTTACAGATCCAAAGTCTTGCTTCTTCTGTTTAAACGTTTGCTCGACCTTGACGAGAAATCGGTATTCCATGTTGAGTGAGGATTTGTTCAGGAATTCTATTTCTTCCAGGATGTACTTGTGTAGGTGTTGGCATTATGATACAGGTGTTGTCCTTGATGGCAACTCACTCAGAGGTATGATACAGGTGATGGCAGATCTAGTGCAGTAGGTCAAAAGAAAGCTATACACAGGTTAGACTTGTTGAATGCGCGTATACACGTGGGTAATTAGAGAAAAAGGTGCATATACGTACACACGCAGGTTGACAAAAGGAAAGGCGCGTACATGTCAGAAACCATGGTTTTGGTCTGTGGTATTGGTCCATGGTATTTGGTCTGAAGTAAGGATCCCAGGTATTAGGTCCAAGGTATTGGTTCGACATGGTTTTGGACCATGGTATTGAGAGAATCCTAAACCTATATAAGGAGAAGATCATTAGGCCAAGAGGGGTGGAAGAGGCGTGCAAGTGATGAAGATCTGATGAAGTGTGAGATCCAGATACTGGTCATGGGTTGGTGATGCATTGCTTGATCTGAACCAAGGTTGCACTCATGTGGAGGATGATGAACGATGGAAAGGGATCTCAAGGCTTGGAATGATTATCTTTATATGGTTTGATTATGGATAGACTAGATCTATTGACGCATGTTTATTGTATGAATGTTATGATCTGGGTACGTTTTGATGTCTGAATAGCTGCAAAGTTATGAGTTAGAATTTGCAGATTTGTACGCGGGTTCTCTTTGGTAAAAGTGTTTATACACACAGGTTGGGTTCGTCCAGGTAGCGTATACAGTATGAAGTATGATATTTGAAGTTTCTATTGGATCTGGGTGTTTTTGCAGAGTTATGTAGTCTGTTTTGTGTTCTGGTGACTGTGTTGTTGACAGGGTTTCAGTATTGGGTGATTCAGAGATTGATGATGCAGGTTGTAATGCAATGGTGATTGTTTTATGGATCCAGTCTCAAAATTTATGAAATGTGGTACCTAGATGATTGTAGGTCGGCAACTACGTACTGGTAAACATATTGGCCAGTACAAGAGCTAGGGGGTTGTAGCTCCCTTCCCGGAGCAGCTGGAAAACGAGTGAAGGTTGGAGCCTTCAGTAGGCCAGCGCCTACGTACTAGTAAATGGAACAGATAGTACAAAAGCTAAGAAGGTTGTAGCCTTCTGCAGGTAGAAGCCTGCGTACTGGTAAAGGAATGCACTAGTACATTGTAAAAGAAGTTTCTTATTAAAGGAAGATAGAAACAAATTGCAGCAGGTGGTTTTCACCCACATTGGGTTTCCACCTTATATCATGGTGTTCATGTGTGCTCTTTATGTGTGATGATCTGTTCCATTTACTGTTCATATGGTTAATAATGTTCTGATGCATTCACTGAAGATGAACTTACTAAATCATAAAGGTTACTGGATGTACGCTAGTTTATTTTAACACAGTCGCGTATATACGCGGATATCCTTAACTGAAGTAGCGTATATGAATTTGAGTATGAAAATGAAAAAATATCTGATTTAATAATACTGATTCACCCCCCCTCTCAATATTATTTCCAACAATTGGTATCAGAGTAGGTCCTTTGGTAGAAGCTTGATCACTTGAAGGAGATCCGTAGATCAATGGGAAAGAAAGCACGTCAAAAGAAGAAAACAGCTCAAAGGAACAATGACAACCTGCCGGTGAGTGGAAACAAGTATTCAGATCCTGAATCACCTCAGATTGAAGATGGACAAGCAAATGAAGCATCAGATAAAATCATAGATCAACAAGATCTACCTAGCAAAAAGGAGAGTGCTCTCGAAGAAGAAATTATCAGCTTAAAAGCTCAGCTGGAATGTGCCTTCAGAGTTCGTCAAATGCTGCAAGTGCTGAATGAAGAACAAGAAAAATAGATGCTCAAATTAAGACAACAAGTGGAAGAAGGAAGAAAGTCTGAAGAAACCTTGAAGAAGAAATTTCTGGAAAAGGAAGAACAACATCAGGATGAGGTAAATATCTTGAAAATTAAATTAGAAGAGAAGGATAAACTATTGCAATTAAAAGATAGTACTAAGATTTTGGATGATATTCTTAGTAGTCAACGGTCTCCTGCTATCAAAACTGGTCTTGGTTTTCATGAATCTATTGAAGGTGAATCTAGTTCACAAAGTAAGACAAGGAACTCCAATGCAAAATCTGAAATCCCCAACAAGAAGATGAGAGGTCAATCCCATCAGCAACCAAGGAAAGAAATTCCTCAAAGAAAATCTTTTGCTCCTAATTATGGAAGTGATAGACAATTATTTCCTCCGATGAATAATGTTGAAAGTTATGTATGTCATAATCATGGACATGTTGCAGCTAGATGCAGAAGTAGAATGGTTCAAGACCATCACACAAAAAGATCATCACATTCCACGTACTTTAATGGATATTGTTTTTCTTGCAATATGTTTGGTCACAAGGTTGCTGATTGCTACAGGAGGAATATGAAACATGTAAGATGTTATGCATGTAACAAGATTGGACATATAGAAAAGGAATGGAGGAACAAAGTACGGAAATCACACCACAAGAAGAAAACATCATCACAGTTGAAGATATGGAGGAAAAAGGAAGTACAGCCAGAAAGATGTGGCATAGCAGAGTACACAGACATGACAGATTCAGAGGAAGTTGGAAGTGTGGAACATCAGTGTTCCAAATATCATACGCTGATATAATGAAGATAATTCGCGTATATACGCAAGTTACAGGCTGCAGAGTCGCGTATATGGAGATCAGAAGAAAGGGCAGCAGAATAGACCCAGGAAATGGTTCGGTCATGATATGAAATGGTTGGCACAGGCTCAGGGGGAGCATATACTTCAAATAATGCATTGTTGGCATTATGGTTAGAATTTGTTGATAAAGTTTATGAAGCTAAATGATAGATATTGCTGTTTGATCAAAAGAATGGATTGCAGGTTACAGATCTGGATGCTAGATGCTTATAATGAAGATCATATGGTGTATGATATCTACTGATAACTATCATGGTCTTGTTTAGGTCCTTGGTCTTTGTGAGTCCTATGATGTATTTTGTTACCCCAATATGCATGGGATGGATGATGTAATGAGTCAATATTTGTATATCCTCACTTGGTTGAGAGATGGATGCATGTATGAGTCTTTGGTGATAGGAAGGTCATTCATAATAGAGTCATGTTCTTCTTGTAGAACATCTTTTTGAATATCTTGCCTACAGTCAGGGGAAGCATGGACAAATTGGTACACCTTGGCATATACAAAGGGGGAGCTCAATCATAAACTTCAACATATAATCAGGGGGAGTATGGAAAACAGAATTTATATAAAAAAAGGAGAATACCTTGGTCCACCCTTTGCCCTTGATGTCAAAGGGGGAGATTGACTTTGTGTAGTGGTTGCCATCAAGTCCAAAGGGGGATATTGTTGGCATTATGATATAGGTGTTGTCCTTGATGGAAACTCACTCAGAGGTATGATACAGGTGATGGCAACTTAATCAGATGGCAGATCTAGTGCAGTAGGTCAAAAAAAAGGTATACGTGGGTTAGACTTGTTGAATGCGCGTATACACGTGGGTAATCAGAGAAAAAGGCGCGTATATGTACACACGCAGGTTCACAGAAGGAAAGGCGCGTACATGTCAGAAACCATGGTTTTGGTCCGTGGTATTGGTCCATGGTATTTGGTCTGAAGTAACGACCCCAGGTATTGGGTCCAAGGTATTGGTTCGACATGGTTTTGGACAATGGTATTGAGAGAAGCCTAAACCTATATAAGGAGAAGATCATTAGGCCAAGAGGGATGGAAGAGGCGTGCAAGTGATGAAGATCTCATGAAGTGTCAGATCTAGACACTGGTCATGGGTTGGTGATGCATTGCTTGATTTGAACCAAGGTTGCACTCATGTGGAGGATGATGAACGATGGAAAGGGATCTCAAGGCTTGGAATGATTATCTTTATATGGTTTGATTATGGATAGACTAGATCTATTGACGCATGTTTATTGTATGAATGTTATGATCTGGGTATGTTCTGATGTCTGAATAGCTGCAAAGTTATGAGTTAGAATTTGCAGATCTCTACGTGGGTTGTCTTTGGTAAAAGCACGTATACATGCAGGTTGGGTTCATCCAAGTAGCGTATACAGTATGAAGTATGATATTTGAAGTTGCTATTAGATCTGGGTGTTTTTGCAGAGTTATGTAGTCTGTTCTGTGTTCTGGTGACTATGTTGTTGACAGGGTTTCAGTATTGGGTGATTCAGAGATTGATGATGCAGGTTGTCATGCAATGGTGATTGTTTTATGGATCCAGTCTCAAAATTTATGAAACGTGGTCCCTGGATGATTGTAGGCCAGCAACTACATACTGGTAAACATATTGGCCAGTACAAGAGCTAGGGGGTTGTAGCTCCCTTCCAGGAGCAGCTGGAAAACTAGTGAAGGTTGGAGCCTTTAGTAGGCCAGTGCCTACATACTAGTAAATGAAACGGCTAGTACAAAAGCTAAGAAGGTTGTAGCCTTCTGCAGGTAGAAGCCTGCGTACTGGTAAAGGACTGCACCAGTACATTGTAAAAGAAGTTTCTTATTAAAGGAAGATAGAAACAAATTGCAGCAGGTGGTTTTCACCCACATTGGGTTTCCACCTTATATCATGGTGTTCATGTGTGCTCTTTATGTGTGATGATTTGTTCTATTTACTGTTCATATGGTTAATAATGTTCTAATGCATTCACTGAGGATGAACTAACTAAATCATAAAGGTTACTGGATGTATGCTAGTTTCTTTTAACACAGTCGCGTATATGCGCGGATATCCTTAACTGAAGTAGTGTATCTGAATCTGAGTATGAAAATGAAAAAGTATTTGATTTAATAATATTGATTCACCCCCCCTCTCAGTATTATTTCCAACAGTAGGAAGCCACGGTATTTGAGTACCAAATGCTGCTATGTATCGTTGATAACCAACTTTGTATGAACGGTATGGAAAATATTGGTAAACTTTGGCACTTCATGGTGCCTTCCCTACCATAGCATGGTCCACTTTATTTATTGATCCTCATAGCTTTCGATAGGGTAGTACTGCTCCTTGATGGCATCCCAGAATGAATTCCAAGTAGGTGCAGCTGAAAATAGTGAGCCTGTACTTTCATCCTTCTACTCGTAGTACGTTTTCCACCAGTCCTTGACATGTGGGGCTACTTGAGAAGAGTGAAAATATTCTTTTCCCGATTGGAAAAATCATGAATAGAAAAATAACCCTCTAAAAGATTTAACCATATATCGAAAACATCTGCATCTATCTGACCCTCGAATATGGGGATTTCAAAACTAACTTGTACCTTAAATGGCGTGGCATTTCTAGAGTAGCTATTGGAAGCAGATGCATCACCCCTGGGTAGTCGTTGAAGGATCTCAGCAAAGTTGTCCATCTTTGCATTCCTTTGTCGCTCGAGGGCTTCTTCGAGCAAGATTTTGATAGGATCTCCTGCACCCTCATCTTTCTTTTCATCCGCCATGGGATTTGCGAGTTTGGCCTCGTTGGGGACATGCAAAGAAAAATAGAGAAAACAAAACAGACCGCTCTGATACAACTGATCCGGATTTAAATAGGAACGCAACAAATTACAAATATAACCATAAACACAAAGATGCAGTGGAAATAATATTTCATATCATTAATGTAAAATACTAAAATATGCTTACAAACAGAAATGGAAATAAATCAGCTAGGGCGATGGTAGCTTATCTCTGAGAAGAGATGTGGTGGCTACATGCCTCTAAACTACCTTACAATGAGGCTCAAGGGCGTTTTTATTATTGAACAATAAGAGCAAACCCTAAACAACCAAAACCCTAACCCGAGGAGATGTAACACCAAGAGTTTATGGACCCCATTGGGGTGAGTTAGACAACCAACTTCTCAGGGTCACGACTCGGTCATATTATCTCTGTTTGATGCACATGATAGCCCATTGGAAAGATCTCTCTGAGGACTATGACGGAAAAGACGATTTAAGACAGAAAATTGGTAATGGTAGATTTCCAAAAAAACATCATTTAGGGCCTCAAAATGGAGTCGGACCTTTAGGACCTGAAAAACTGCTAAAAATAGTAAACTGTGCTACAATTAAGGAAACTGAAAAACCTAAAAGAAGCAATGTGGATCCAAGTGGAATTGGAGGGTGGCCACCAATATCCACCTGGATCATTGAACCACTTAAACGTATACCCACTACTATACCTTATTCTGATTATGTCATGAAACTAGTCAATGTCAAGAGATCCTCCTTCTAGTTGCTTCAAAATCATCGTGAGGTCCTCCATGATAGTAGATCACATGATCACCTATGCCAAAAAATACCTAAATACTATTTTAATAGTGGATTGATTCTCTTTTCTAGGTGTTGTGATGCATTTACTTGATACTGCCATTGCATGAGGAATATCCAATTAAGTATTAGACCATTTCATATGCCATATCACCTACAACACTTGCATATGGAACATGGGCCATGCCCTCTCTTTCTTCATGTGTCTTTGGAAATGTTTTCGTTGCTACAACACCCTCCAAATTTTTCCTACATTCAAATTTTGGAGCTTCCTTATGATCATGTCATCTTTCATTTGAAGCCATCATAATGTCATGCTCCATCATGTTTTCTATGTGTTCAAGACTTCCTTCGAGAGTTCTAAGTGTCAATATACCTGCTTTCACATGCCTAGTTATTCATGGCTTCACAAGCACACTTCTTCCAAGAAGGAAAAATATTGTGTGTCATGTTGAGAGATAGTGATTGGGAAGTCCCTAGAGGTAGTGATTGCGCAATCCTTACCATCAATGATTATGCAAAGCCTATCCATAGTAATTGTTTAGTTCTTACTCACAGTGATTATGTAGTTCCCATTAACAGTGTCAGGGAATTCTATAAGGATACTTATTTTGTACTCTTTGTTGACAGTGAGAGTGTACTTCTTCAAGTCAGTATTGTCACACCTTTTAGTGCCAGCCCATTCAATCTCGACTGCTATTTTCTTGACATGCACTAAGTGCACTCACAAAACTAATCCTAATTGCATGTATTATCTCTCTATATAAGGGTTCCAACTCAAGGCTAATGTCACTATCATGTTTTACTTTTGAGATCTGTGCACTTTTGGAGAATAAGGAGCATTCTCATAATGATGGTTATGAATTCCCCATCATCTCGGTGAGTTACTCAACTGCCACTTTTGTTTTTAAAAGTGCCACTTTCAATTTATTTTACTCTATATTTTACAAGTGTCACTTTTTCCTTACTTTCACTCTTACATGTGTCACTTGTGTTTTCTTTGAGTTTGCATGTGTCACTTTTGATCTTGCGCATGTTACTTTCTCTTGTTTTCATACATTTTAAGAGCACCATGGAACACCTTCTAAAGACAGCTCCAACACACTCCCTTGCACTAGTTGATTTTATTTATCATTAGAACATGTGATGAAATACATTATTATAGCATAACGCACCTTTTGGTTACATCGTGAGACTTGTGTCGTAAAGGTACATCTTACGTATTTCACTTGGAGATAAGCATTGTTTTTACATCATTTCATTGTACACTTATTTGTTTCGTGTACTATATGTCACTTGTCATGTGATTAAGTATATATGTGTGTGTGTGATCATGTTCGGGACCCGTTATATTCTCTTACTCTCATGTCCTATTCATCTCACACTTAGTCAATTTTGGAGTCCTTCTCTATCCTCACATCTTTCACAACTCACGAACACATTCAACCTTTGCAAAAGTGATGGGATCATTGTTGACCTTGAAGCCTTATTCATGGTAGTATTATTTCTTATACTTTCCCTTTACACAATCCTAGAGGACAACCTCTCCAACTGAGCATTGAGAAAACTTAGAACAAAATGACCTAACTCTTGTTGCTTACCTCTATCTTTTGTGCAATGTTTTAATCAAATATGCCTCCAATTGCATATTATGTAGTTATAGTGAGAACTAGGTCCATCTCAAGGTCACTACAATGCTCAACTATGAAATCCCAAAGTCTTCTCCTCAATCGCTACGCATTCACAATTACAATGCATAACCTTACCTCCATTTCCTCCTTCATTTGATCAACTACACAATTTCTTGTCTTACCTTACCTCAACTACACATTGTGTAGTTCTAGTGGAAAGTGGGGTCATCCCTCAGTCCTTGCAGAGCTTAATTGTGTAATCCCTACTTCCTCTTCCTTGAGCACTGCTCACTGTGCATCCTCAATGTTACAGGTCTATTTGGGCACATCACTCCCATCATTTAGATTAGTACTTTAAAGGCTCCTCAAAATCTAATTCAGTTGCTACATGCCATAGACAAGTAATCATTTTGAATGCCTCCTTCCCTAAGAGTTTCTTGGCCTAAATCCCTCCAGAAATGCCTCCTTGAGGGAATAACACAGCCTTGGTCAGGGGAAAATGTGCTTCAGTGTAGGTAGGCCCATGTCAGGGTGCATTTTAGAGCACCTAGGCCCACTTTGACCTACGTTGGGCAAGATTGAGAGAAATCCACATAGGGTTTTCGGAATATTCTTATCTTCTGGAGCATTCTAAAAGATTCCTACACTTATCATCTTCTATGAGCTTGCAATTGTACAGGGAATGAGTTAAGTAACCTCCTATCCTCTCATCCCTTCATCTATGGAAACTAACTCTAAGTTTGGAAGGTCATTCAATACCCTCATTTATGACCAAACCTCCTCCATTTTCCTATAAATTGAGCCCTCATCTAAGTGATTAGGGGGCTCAACTTTGAGGATTTGTAAGGATATACTGGTGGTGTGAGGTTTGAGATTGTAAGCAAGTATTGTTATGCTGCCAGAGTGTTGTGCTTTTGATGTGATGTTGGTTGGAACCCAATCTGGAAGAGTGACAATGGATCAGACTTCATGGTTGTAATTATTCCTTCTACTTAATAAAGTTGTTTACACCTTTTCCCATATTATTGTCTTTATGTATGATGATTATATGTGTAAATTATTTCGATTCCATTTGCTTATAATAGATTGATTTCTTGATTTGCTTGGCTTTTGTCCTCTGTTTATGATTGTAGGTACATGTCGAGTGGAGTAAGTTCAAGAAGGAGTGACGGGAGCCAAAAAAAGGAGACAAACGGAAAGAAAAAGATAACAAGTAGGTCCCTTTTCTTATTTATCTTCTATATAAAAAGGTTAAGCACTTTAAATCTATTGTTCTAGGTGTAGCTACCCACCTAGGGAAATTTTATTTATCCGTAGATGCAAAATTCCACATAACACTCAGTGAGCAAGCCTATCACCCTTGTCTCCTAGACTTTCCCACTATGCAAAACCTTGATGAGCCTTCCCTTATTTTTCATTGCATAGTTCCAATGGATAACATGGTCATCCCTTAGCCCTTATAGTGCTCAACTGTGAAATTCCTACATTAGAGAAATTTTGAGGTCTAAAATGGGCCTCAAAACAAAAATGTACAACCAAAATCAACTTTGTAAGAACCAATAGGATTCAAGATGATGATTTCAACCATGGGGGATGATTCACCATTTTTTGGAGTAAAAAGATGAAAAGATTAAAAATAAAAAAATAAAAAAGCTATTTTTTCAACTTGTATTTTTAAATTATCTCCCTATGATTTTACTCAAATTTCAAGCAAGAGCACTTGTTAGATGAAAAGTTTAATTCTTCATCTAAGGCGTACCCATGTTGCATACTGTCAATGGATTTTCATACATGAAAAATGAGAAATACATGAAAAACATGATTGAAATCACGTTTTTCATGTATTTCTCATTTTCCATGTATACAAGTCCATCAAAAGTATGCAACATGGGTACTCCTTAGATGAGGAATTAAATTCTATATCCAACTAGTGCTCCCGCTCGAAATTTGAGTAAACTCGTAAGGAGATAAGTTGAAAATACGAGTTGAAAAAGTAGTTTTGTCTTTCCAAAATTTGATGTTGTGATGTAATATTATTTTATTATTTCTATTATTATTTTATAATATTCCTTAGGGGGCCCATTTTATACCTCAAAATTTCATTAGTGGACACCTCCTCTCAAGTCCTTTCGCATTGTTCCCATCACAATCAGCTTCACACGAGCAAACAAAGATAAAATAGGTGATTTTGGCGCTGATGTTGTCTTGTCATTAGTGAATTTAATTTGCAAGTGCTATCACCCTACCATGGTGTTAGGTAGATACTTAAAGGAGAAATGGTAGAAAACCATACTCATGAAACGTGAAAAAACAAAAAGGAAGAGGAAAATAAACTCTAATATTAAAGCATCAATAATTAAGAGATAACCTTTAGGAAACAACAATAAAGAAACAATTATTACAAATTGGCTTCTAAAGAAACACTATCTACAAATCAATATTATGACTATCAATATTATCTTTACTCAAAGGAATCACGCGACCTACAAATAATCTAGAAGATACATAAGATAAATATCGATGAAAGAAGATAAAATGAAAACTTGATAATACAAATGAAGACAATGCCTCATCTAGGAGTGGGCTTGAACAATCGTAGTTAGACTGCCTTGTAAAAAAATCAGATTAGCAAATTAATTCTCAACAATGAAAAATTTTCTTTATATTATGAAAAATATTACATAAAGCACTTTTTAGCAAGTCTATCTGATAGATAAAAAGTTACAAAAAAATCTGTTTCAGGACACAAGCCCTCTACCTTTATACTACAGTTGAGGAAGATAAAATAGTAAATATTTTAACAAAGAGTGATCCTGAGAATCTAAAGATTCTCAGGATGATTTTTTTTAGTTCCAAATAGACTTGATATCACCTAGACAAGAAAATCAAGGGATTTGTCCCTAACATATTTTCTTAAATATGAGTTAGTGTCGCTTGATCAACCATGGTTAGTTGGAAACAATATCATATTATCCCAAATTTACCATGGAAGATATAGAAATAACATCAAGTATCAGGTGCCCCATATATGTTGCAAAATCCTTATTCATAACAGATATTTAATCTTGAATAATTAACACTTTTATATCAAAATAACACATCTAGAAGGACTAATAATAAAATTAAACTAATTCCTTCTAAGTCCTATATTATGCCAATTAATATATCATAAATATGAGAAAAAGAAGAGTAAACAACATTTCAAAACTAAGAATAAGATAAGGAAATCATGACAACTGTGAGGCCTAACATCACCCCCCAACTAATATGTTTGCATGTCCTCATGCAAATATAATTAACATGTAGGTGAGTTAAGGAGTAAGCTCCACAGGCTTCTTCTCCTTTAAGATTGAACCCACTCCTATTTTTAATTTCTTGGAAAGCCACATACTTACCTACCTCTGAAAATTGATAATTGGACTGATTGTAATGTTTAGGAAACCAAATCATAGGTCACCCTGTACCTGCATCCCATCCATTTGATTCCTTCTTCTAATACAATATTAACATAATCATGTAATCTGGAAATACCTTGTTGAAAATTTTATAGGCCAAAAGGTTCCATATTTTTAATTTCTCTCAATGACACTTTCCATCTTAATTTAGCTCCGCTAATAGCCTCATCCTTTATATCTTCCATTTTTTCCCATACATAGTTTAATATTGTGTCATGAATTTTCTAAAGTGAGGAAACGACACGAGGATTCTCTATAAAGGCATTGTGGCATTGAGGTGTAGCAAAGGGATTCTTTGGCTAACTTTTGACCCATAGATCAAGATTATGTTCTCTTCACCAAAAGGCGTGATAAGATTTCTCCTATTTTATTTGATTTAGTGCAAATGATATAAAAGCCTGAAGTTGGACATCTCCAATGAATGGAACAATAGTTTCATTTAAATTTTCTACCAAAACGAAATTGTGCATGTAGAGTTCACATATGAGATACCTTGTTTACTCATCCTACTTATGAAAAATATTGATGAAATCCAAAACACTGGTAAATTCATAATGTAGGATACATCATATAACCTTAACTATAATAAAAAATATCATTTAGTTAAGAATAAGGCATAATTATATGATGGATATTTACATGCCAATATATATGGAATAATACAATAAATTTCATCCTTTTTCTCTGTGAAATTATGAATATGTACCTACAATACCTAAATTTTCTTCTCGGAAGCTCTTAGGTTTGTATTTGTTTCATCTTCTTTTATTGTTAATGCTTGAAACCATTGGAAGATCTTTTGATATTCCCATTGAGACACTGTTTATACTTGATAATTAGTTATAATATCTTTATGTCATACCATGGTTTTTTTCAACACCCTTATTACATCATCTGCAATCAATGGATTGTAAGGAGGAAAACCATCAATTTCCACTCCTCTTTCAATAAGGAAAGGTACATGATCAGTATGGGTATTGGCTTCAATGAAAACATGTGCAGGATTAGTTTTAAATTCTTCTTCAGTGGAAACGGGTGCAATATTAGTCTGAGTTTCAACATTCTAGACCTTGAAAACTTTCTTTGTATCATCAGTTCCAAGTTTTTCTTCCAATTTTCTTCTCATGAATCCCATAATATTATCTGCTAGTTTGCAACCATTTTTTCAACTTTTGTACTTTCCTTTGTAACTTGTCATTTTCTTTTCTCAGTGTAATAAATTCCTTGAGAAGTTTACCTTTTCTTTTATTCTTGACAACTATTGTACCTCTATCTTTTTTAGAAAATTTTCTAGCCAAAACTATTGAAGTAGTAGTAGGGGAAACAAAAGTTATTACTTCATAATATTTGATAGTGATCTTTTGGGAAGAATGAAAAATTGGGGGATCAATAGGTAAGTTACAAACATCCATTCACATTTTGTTTATCAAAGGTTCTGAAGGAACATTAACTAGAAGATCAGACTGAGGTCCACTTTTCATGGCTGAAGGAGCAACATTAATCTCTTGGCTTAAATCAATCAAATCATCAAGAGTAAATTTTAGAGCCATATGTTCTGGAGAATAGGGTTCTAGTACAAAGGAAACAAAATCCATGGAGAATCCTTGAGTTGAAATAACTTTAGAATCAATAGATGGATCTAAAATAATAGTGGTTGGGGATCCAACAAAAGGAGTTAAAGTCGGGAATTAGGTGAAGCATATTGATTAGAGTTAAGGTGGATACCTATATGAGTTGTAGGATCCTATATTGTGGTAGGAATTAGTTCCCCTAGGTTTAATGTTTCTAATAAATTCTCCAATCCTTCCAATGCTTGATCCACCTATGGCTCCTATTCTTCTTGGCCTAGATTCATTTGTTTAAGAGTTAATGAATATTGAGCTACATTTTATTTAGGGGTTTTTTGTTTTGTTCCTTCCTAATTATAAATCTATTGGATTAAAGTTTATTTATTCAACTATTCAGGGGGGTTTAAGGAACTTAGTCCTTGATGTAATTTAACTAATCTAGTTGATCTTGTCCTCTTTTTGGGAAAATATGCTAAAAAGGATGCCACTCATTTTTCTGCTCTGCCAAGTTTATGAGAATTCATAATTTCAAGTTACACATCTTGTGAGACATATCCTATCATAGAGGTTTCATCTTGATCAGTTTCACTTCCTTCTCTACTCTCTCATTGTCAGCTAAATTATTTCTAGGTGTTTCAGTATTTCCTTAACTTCCTAAGGGAATTTCTTACCCATCCCTAAGGTTTCATGAAAATCCTTCCCAACTCTATTGTATTTGATTCAAATTCCTCAAAAATAGAAATTTGATGATCCCATGATGGCTAACAACTAAAAATTTGTCTTTAGACCTTCTTAATATAGAATTTGTTTCATGTAAAAGGGAATGTAGAAAATAAGGAAGGTCTAGGAATGCCTTCTGTCTCAAATACACCATTAGCTTAAGATGGTGACCTCAAACGACATCATACCTTCCATCAAAAGTGATTTATCAATGAATAATTCCTAATATTTCTTTTCATAGTACTAGAAGTGAATTGGGGTTATACACATTCCCTTTCTTGACTATTTCTTCCCATTGATTTGAAAATAGAAGGGATGAATTTTGTAGCAAGGTATGTACATTGCACCATTTCTACCCTTTTGACGAGAGACCTATTACCTCTACTAATACTTATTTATTAACTTGTATATGCACATTCTTTACCATTAGAACCCCTGCATTCAAATTTTGTATAAATTCAAGTGCAACTTCATGTCAAATCTATGCAATCGTCCAAAATAGTCTAGCCATCTTGCACGATTCAATATACTACATTCTTCTTCCATGGCTTGCAATTGGGTATGATCATGTCGCACTAAATTTTCTCCCATTATTAACCGTTCAATAAGGAATGATTGCAACTCGAAAATATAGAGCACGAAATATAATAAGGTAGAAACAACATGCAGAGTATGGGAATTTGGTGAAATTTAGTGTAGAACATGCAAAAAACGCCTTCTTGCCCCCAAACGAATTTGAAGGCAACCCATGACCATTATCCAGATTAATAAATTGACAATATTTTGTCATAACTAAATGATAAAACCACATTGATTAATCACGGGAACTAATTGTCAAAAATGGTTGTGTAGGATGAGAATGTTTTATAACACATCAAATAATCATTAGATTGACCATTCAATCATAAAATGCAATAACGATGAGAATCATTATGACAACCAAAAAATCAATGTCAAAATGAATAAAGGACATGGGAAGATGATGATTTGAAAGAAAGATGTGATTGGAAACTATGTTTAGTTGAGGAGTATCACATAGATAAAAAGGAAAATAAGTTAATAAGGAAATATGATAAAAAGTTCTAGATTTTCAAACATAAAAAATTTATGTACCTGATCTGTAGAGCTACCATTAGTTCTCATTAACAATCAACGTCATCACTTTATAGGAGATATTTTAAATAGTACCCCATGGTATCATGTAGTATATCCAACGGTTTTATTTTGTTGATTATTGATTTTGATAGCTAACTAAATTATAGTCATGAAGTTAACATTAATACCATAGGCATGGCCACTACTGCCAGCAAGCATCCATAGCCTTGACACGGTTTCCTTTTTTCCCATTGAGATGCAAGAGTACCATTTATTAGAAATAGATTCATAGTTATAAGTTCATTTAAATTTCTTAAATGTCTACAAAAGACCATGGTTCTAGTGTGATGATTAGTTAATAACAATGCCATTCTCAAGAACTAAAAGAGTGAGCAAGTTCTCTCATGATGATTCCTCTTTTTATTTATCCCTAAGACCAAAGGATATTACCTTGGATTGGTGACCACAAGTGGTAATGTCACTCCACCAGGTACTATGATCATGGTAGGTCGGATCATGATGAGATATCCTATCCTCCTATGACTTTTTGTTAATATTAATTTTCTGCTATGATTATTGTTAATTGTAAAAGATTACTTAATGGATTATGTGGAAAATAAACTCAAGAATTAGGGATGGTGTGAAAAGTTTTGTGATATATACTATTTAGCTCACCAATCTTGCTTACAAAAATTAATTTCTTTGAAAGAACCATAGAATTGTTTTAAAATTGGAATAGAAATATGGATCCCTATGTAGTGATAGAATAAATGGATAATGAGTACTTTATGAATTACTTACAAAATCAAGGAATCAAATATTTTAGGAAATTCAAAAATCCATAAAATAAAATCATCTTAAAAGAAATTATCCATTTTAAAGTAAATTCCTATGTGATAAACATTAAATGAACTAGTTACCCAACCATCATATTGAAGAGGGTCTTAAAAATGTCCTATACCAAAAGAAAAACAAAGAGAAAATAAAACCCATAAGTGATAATTGCATCTAAGGAAACAACAATCACGTATGTGGAAACAACAATTGTGACTAAGCGAACAAAAACTAGAGAAACACCATTTGTGTCTTAAAGAAACAGTGATGTGAGTAAGGAAACAACAACTGAAGAACATCGGTTGTGAAAACAATTTTATGACTAAGGAAACAACAACTGAACAAACACTGATTGTGAAAATGGTGTTGCGACTAAGGAAATATCAACTAAAGAAACAATAGATGTGGAAATGGAGTTATGACCGATGGAACAACATGTAACTTAGGCAACAGTGATTGCAGTAGCATCGTAATAATAGTTTTTTCAAAAATGAATGTGATGTTTTCCAAAATAAAGAAAATATACACAACATAAGAAAATAAAAACTATTTCCATTATGTACATGGAAATGAAATATTTCAAAGAAAAATTACCTGATCATGGCCGTGGGGACATGCCCCTGCTCGAGTACAACTCGCAATTTTCATGATTAGTGATTTCATGAAGGAAGGAATCTTTTGTAAGTGGTTGATGGTACAAGAAAAGTCAGTAACCACTAACAAGGAAAACAATTATAGAATCATCAATTGTAGCAAGTCATACTATCCCATTATCATAAAATTCACTGACTTCGTAAGGACCCAACAACCTCATTTGAATTTTGCCAGGGAAGTCCCGAAATATTGAATCATATAATATCACCCAAACCCCCTTTTGAAAGCTTTTCTTTTTAATCAAACTATTCATCCATTTGGCTCTTTGTTGCTGAATTATAGATGTACGTTGGAGAGTTTTGATGCACTTTTCATCCATTTCATTGATTTGTTGAAGGCGCTTCTTTTGTGCTTCTGAAAGGTCTAGGCCAAATTCCTGAGTAGTTCTAAGAGTCTTAACTTCAAATTCAATCAGGAAAATAGGATCCTTACCAAAAACAAGATGATAATATGGAAACCTAGTATTATTACGCCAGGTTGTCTAATAAGCCCACAAGTCTTCAAAGAGTTTAGAGGCCCAATCCCATCAATTTGTAGATATTATCTTAGTTAGGATTCCTTCTAAGACATTATTTGTGATTTCCACTTGGTCATTTTCTTGTGGATCGTAGGGTGAAGTAATTCTATCCTTGTTGTGATTCTTTTGTAGGGTTACAAAGATTTTATGGGTTGTGAACAATGATCCTCCATCATTTACAAGTTCTTGAGGAAGACCATATTGAACAAATAGTTCAAATAGAAATTTGGTGACTACATCTTCTATGGCTCTCAAGACAAACACTGCCTCAACCCATTTTGTTACATAGTTCGTGCATACTAGAATGCATGATTTTTGGTTTGATGGTAGAGTGGTGGGACCCACAAAATCTATTGCCCATCTCTCGAATGGTTCCAATACAAGTTGTGGCCAAAGAGTCATTTTGTCAGACTAAATGGAATGCCCCTTGTCAGACTAAATGGAATGCCCCATCCTTTGACAACTATCATAGATTTGGACATATTTCTTGGAATCTTTGAATATTGTGGGCCAAAAATAACCTATTTGTAATACTTTATGCCCAATCCTACGGTCGAAAAAATGTCCTCCACAAGGTTCATCATGACAGGCTTTGAGGATGCAATAGATTTCATCCTCTCTAATGCATCTTCGAGCTTGGATATTCACCCCTCTATGAAAGAGATAGGCATATATCCACGAGAGTTAAACATATTTATAAATAATGTGCTTCTTTTCCCGGGGTGATAAGTGTGATGGAAATTTTCTAGCCACCAAATAGTTTTCAACATTAGCATACCATAATGTTTTGACAGTTACGACAAACAATTTTCATCCAGAAATCGATCTTCCATAGGTGAGGAATTGGTCGCAGGTGGAATTATAGACATGAAGTTTTAAACATGGTTCTCCTTTCCTGTTTGATCCTTTATAATGATGTTAAATTCCTGTAACAAAAGTAGCCAATGAGTCACTCTATTATTGGTAATGGGTTTACTGGCTAAATATCATATAATATAATGATCAGTAAATAAGAAAACTAGATAGCCTATTATATAATGACGGGATTTGTTTATAACATAAAAAACAACCATAAATTATTTCTTTGACATTGTGTAATTTAATTTTGCAGGTGTTAAATTTTTTCCTGGCAGAATCCAATCTAGTCTCCACAACACAAGTGTTTTTGACACTAGTTTCTTAAACTCTGCAAAATAAATATCACACTTATCGGTCCATTCAAATTCCACATGTCCAGTTAATGTAGATAACAACATTGAATTTTTTGAAAAAAGAGCTATAAAACGACGATAATATCCAACATAACCAAGGAAACTACATATCTCTGTTAGTGCATGAGGAACAATACGTTTAAGGATTACCTCGATTTTAGATAAATCTACATGAACACCTACGATAGAAATAAAATGTCCTAGGACTACCCCTTTTGTCATCAACATGTGGAATTTTTCATTATTGAGGCATAGTCTGGTAGTTATACATCTTTCAATAACCTTTTCCAAGTTATCCAAAGCTTGATTGAATTTGTTACCATGATTAAAATCATCCATATAAAGCTCAAGTAATTAGATAAAAAAATATACTCAGAATTTCTCTTTGAAAAGTGCTTGGTGCATTACAAATCCCGAACGATAAGACTCACTATGCAAACATTCAGCATGGACAACTGAACATAGCGTTATCTTGATCCTTTATAGAAATTTGAATCTGATTGTAGCCACTGAATCCATCGAGGAAGGAAAAGTTTTTATTCCCAGCAAGGGTATCAAGGACTTGATCTACAAACAAAAGAGGAAAATGGTATTTTTGTGTGGCCTTATTTAATTCCGTGTAATCTACATAAATCCTCCATTTTCCATTCTTTCCAAGGACTAAAAATATTGGTGAAACACACTGGCTATCATATATAGTGTATACAAAGTTGACATCAAACAATTTCTAGAGTTCTTGTTTGACTGTCCCTAAGGTGTGGATTTAACCTCCTTTGTGGTTGAAAAATAACACGAGCATATTTTTCAATGTAATTTTGGTGCATATATGGTTTTGGGTCAATGAATTTCACATCTGCATAATCCTAGACAAAGGCGTGTTTTTATTTTTGAAGGACTTGTATCGGTTTCTAACACTGAAGGTTATCAAGACTGGAATTAATGTTCAATGCTTTTCCTAGTTCAATCTCAATAGGAACACTATTATGGATTGTTGTTGTGGGCATGTGATCGTTGTTTGGCTCTTCCATTGGATCATCTTGGGCTTCATTATTGAGTACAAATTTCAACACTTGACATGTTGGATGTCCTATAGTAGAGGGTTGATTGATAAAGCTATTGATTGTGTCATCCTTAGACTATCTCTTGAAAATACAAGCCCTTTCAATAGTAAGAGGAGAATGTGGTATACCTTCTTCATACACAGGATGAAGCCATTTAAGATTTTCAGATGGTATTTTGGGTTTAGTAGGTGGGTACAAAATATGGTTCTTAATGGCAGTTCCTTTGGAAATAATCATTCTATCGGTCTTACACCCAATGTATGCATCAATAGTGGAAAGAGAAGGCCTGCCCAATATAAGAGGGTGTCTTTCCTGCTTACTTTTAGGATTAAGAACCAAAACATATACAGGATGCTCCTAGGAATCTACTAAAACAATAATATCATTTGGGCTTCCTTCTGGCTTTATCACGGATTTGTCAGCTAACTCCATCATGCTTGGCATTGGTTTTAATGTGTTTATTCCAAGGAGGGCATATGTTTCAAGTGTTATGATGTTTATAGTAGCTCCTACGTCCACTAGAATATTTTGAAAGTTAAGGTCTTGGATTTGGAAGGTGACCATGGGGTTTTCGAGATCATTGTACTTAATGGGTATATGCCTTCCTAAAATAAAGTAATAATGTTATCCAATGGCATGGATTTTAGGAGGGTCTCGTGGTTTTCTTCTAGGTTTCTTGACACATAAATCTTTGATAGCTTTAGTGTAAACATGTATGTCTATAATATCTTGAAGGAGAGGATTTTTAATATACAGGTTTTGTTATTCCACTAGAAGATTGAATTTAGGATACATTAAATGTTTTACTATGGCCAATCTCTCTATAAATAGAGGAGCAACATTTGTATCTTTACTGGGTTCCTGATTCCTAGTGAGTTTGCTAGGTGATTCTATTTTAGTGACAGTCATGATCGAAGGGATTTTTTCTAACTGATGCTGGTATCTGGAATTTTTTTTATCTTTTGATTACTCTAAGTTCCTTTATGGGTCCTTTGGAAAAATCTTCCACCCATATCTTAAGTGAATCTCATTACATTCTAAGAAGGGAGCACAATAGTTAGAAGTGTCAAGGATTTCTAGAAGCTGCACAAGACTAATATTTGGATTTGTATTTGAGAATTTGGAGGTAAGCCAAATGGTGGTTGTAGTTTGGGCACTTCTAGTTTTGGGGCCACATTGACCCTTGAGTAGGTTGGTTTGACCACTGTGAGGGATACAAATTTCTTTGCAAATTATGCCATGGGGTGCAAAATATTGTTGATTTGACTAGGAAGGTAAAGGAAATGGTTTATTTAACTAAGGTGATGGGGGATATGGCTGTGTCTTCTAAGTGATATTGGAATGTTGTTGATCGTGCTAAGTTCATCCAGCAAGCTATTGTTGATTATATTGTCCAGCAAAAAAAAAGTAAGGGTCCTGAAATGTACCTGTAGGATGGGCTTGCCACTATTGTCATTGTGCCACACAATATGAAGGTCTTGTCTATTCTTCACCTTCCTTAAATACAACCTTAAATATAGGAATAAAGGGACAATGACCAGTCGAGTTTTCTTTAGTATAGGTAGCATACATCTCAACTGTATCTAGTTGGCATTCCTTATGACCATGCTTTTGTTAGTAACGAGGGAAGATAATTTATAATGCATGATCTGATTTATCCTACTTATACTTCACCTACAAGACATCCAATTGTGTAGTCAATTCACTTAATATATTATTTTTAAAATCTTCTAATAGATTACTAATTTCTACATGCGCAACTCCTTTGCCTATAGTTCTATTGGTTCTGCTGAGTGGATCATCACTTATGAGCTTAGTCCTTATTCTCCCACATGAACACCTCATACAAAATTTTACAATATAATCATGCTCTTCCTTAGAAATATCGCCCTGCCCCATCAGATTGATCATTTCTATGCATTCATCCTCCATTCCTCTAATCAAGGTAGAATTTAGTACTTCTTTAGGTAGAGTAGTGTATGGAAATATTTTCAAGTTATACTAGAACCTCTCTAAATATTCTTCCTTTAGATCTCTAGATCTGCTGTAATCCTAGTAATTAGTAATAAATCCTTGTTTCATCTGGTCCCACGAGTTAATGGTATTGCCCTTCATCCCGTGAACCAACGTAGTGCTACTCATATTACAGTGGAAGGAAATAAATTTAATTTCTAGGGATTGGTGGTCTAGTCATATCGTTGACACAGAACATCAAATTCAAACAAGAATGCATCTAGGTCCTCAAGGGCCATTCCATGAAAGTTTGGAATATTTTGAAGTGGAATAACTTTCATGGGTGCATTTGCTTATGGATTGAACCTATGTTATTGGATGGTTGAATTTTCTGTGCTTGATACCTGCCCCAAAATTTGATTAAAAATGTTCCAGTAACCCTCAAGTATCCAAAAATTAGGAGGTACTAACTGAAATAGGCTATTATGGTGGCAAGACTTTGAACCCTATTTGGGTCTTACAACACTTCTTGAATAAGGAATTTCAACAACCTCTTTCACAATAGGTGTCGCTCTCGCTAAGGAGGTTGAGGGTGTAGGTCACTCTTTTCACCTATTCCTTCCTTTAGATTACAAGAGTGCCCCTCACTCTTGCTAAAAGGATTGATATGTTTACTTGATAAGTCTTGGAAGTTGTACTCATATCCCACAGTTTTGTCATGAATCTTAGCTTCATCCACAACAAACTATTCTACTACTATATAGGAAATAATAGATCCCTTCGAAGATACCATTAAGGGGCTATCGAGGTTTGATATTGTGCTTTTACAATAATTTCATATATAAAGGTCACTTATCCAAGTCCAAATTGACCCTAGATTTCGATACTTTTTGAAGCAGATTTTTGATCTATTTCTATTTGATCCCTACCTCTAATTTTCTTCCTAGTCATGCATACTAAATGACCTGAATCTGTCGTCTAAGGGAATACACCACCACAATTTTATTTTTACCACAGTGTATGTGAGGTTCTTACCTTTCATCTTCAATATGTTGGAAATAATACTGAGAGGGGTGGTGAATCAGTATTATCAGATCAATAATTTAATTTTCCAACCAGATTTGTATATGCCATTTCAACTAAGTAAAATGGTGTGTATACACGACTGTACTTAAAGCAACCAGCGTATATGTAGAGAACTTTTGATTGACCTAATTTATCATGTATTAAACTTTAACCAGTATACCAGACATTTATTAGACAGTGCAGTAAAAGCAGACTAAAGCATCACACATAAGCAACACACATGAACACTAAGATATAAGGTGGAAACCTAATGTGGGTGAAAACCACCTACTGTTGTCGTCTCTGTCTTCTTTTAATAATAAGAAAATTTGTTTACAATCTTGTACTAGTGTAGACTTATACTAGCACGCAGGCTTCTAACTGCAGAAGGTTACAACCATCTCTCGTTCTCCAGCTTCTACTGGAAGGGAGCTACAACCCCCTATCTCTTGTACTAGCCAATATTTTTACTAGTACGCGGTGAGCTACAGAAGGCTACGACCTTCTTTCTTCCTCCAAGGACCACGTTTCATAAATTTTCAGACTGGATCCATAAACAACATCATAATTGCAATTTAATCATCAAATACATTTGTATCAACCAATCACTAAGACTCAATCACCACTTACTGAATCAACCACAACGAAATCAATCATTCACTTTGACAACCCATCATTAAATCATAATCAATCTGATCATTCAGAATATTGTCACCAGAATACAGAAAATAGAACCCAAACCAGAACCCAGAACTCTGCAACAACAAACAGAAATATCTGAAACATATTTTATAAGGTATATGCTACTTCCATGTGTCGAACTTGCGTGTATACACACTTTTCTCAAAGCCAACCAGCGTATACATCTGCAAATATTAATTCATAATTCTGCAGCTATTCCAGAATTCAGTTATACCCAGATCATAATATTTACAGAATAACACATGCGTTAGTATTCAGATCTAGACTATACATGTTCAAACCACATAATGATAATTCATTTCAAGCCTTAAGATCTCAATCCATCATTAGATCTTATCCTTCATCAACTGGTAAGGTTCACCCTTGGTTTGGATCAAGCACAACACCATAAGCCAATAACTTGCATACTAGATCTCACACTTAATCAGATATTGGATACTTGCACACCTGGCCTAATGATCTCCTCCTCCTTTTATAGTTTTAGGCCTTTCTCATTACATGGACCAAAACCACTTAGGACCAATACCTTGGACCAAATACCTAGGGTCAATACCTCGGACAAGATAGCTTGGACCAATACCATGGATCAAAATACCATCGACCAAATACCTCGAACCAAAAACTTAGTTTTCGAAGGTATACCCACTTTTCCTTCTATGAAAGTGCATGTGTACATATACACTACTTGTGGTCAGTGAACCTACTTATATACGTAGCTTGGTCAAGGTGAACCTATGTATACCTCTCTTTCTTCATTCTATGTAGTCTCATCTGTAATTCTTCGTTGTTAACCTCTTGTACTGTGATCTTTCATCTGAGTGAGTTTCCATCAAGGAAAACACCTGTATCATAATGCCTACAATATCCCCCTTTGGATTGGATGGCAACAACAATGCCAAGTCACTCTCCCCCTTTGACATCAAGGGCGAAGGGTCATGCTCCCCCTGAGTACATGCTGAATTCTCTGATATGCTGAAATGTACTGATTGAGCTCCCACGATTGAGTCCATGCTCCCCCTGAGCACAAGCAAAGTATGAGTTGAGTAGCCAATTGTATAAATATCTGAAGCCATAGCTAGACTCAGCAACCATAATGCTAACAATTCTGAATGTAGGTGAAGGCTAATCCTCCCCCTGAACTGGTGCTACCTGTGCATTGTTAATAGATCAAAGATCAAGGCATCTTTGTTAGTCAAATAAAATTAATGAACAAAGCATATCATCAATATCAGTCAGAGCACCCATATGAAAGCCTGCCCCACTGTTTTTCTTGCCTGAAAAACATATACGCTCCTTGACCCACAGAAACCTGCATGTGTACACGGCTTCACTTTAGGAAACACGCATATAATCACCTTTCTCTGAAAATTTTGATTTAACAACAGGATGATGCAACAGCTACTCCCATCTTTTGTCTGAGATATGGGCAGTGGTTTAGTGAATATATCAGTAACCTGTTCTTTGGAGGGAACATATTCCAATTTGACCTTTTTTTCAAGCACTTGTTCATGTAGAAAATGGTATTTGATGGGTATGTGCGTGGTCTTGGAGTGCATGACTAGATTCTTTGAAATACTGATGGCACTTGTATTATCACATAGAATGGAGATGGGTGGAGTGCATGTGATCTGAATGTCTTGCAATGTTTTCATCATCCAAAGTAGTTGTGTGTAGCAAGATGCAGCAGCCACATATTCTGCTTCAGCTGTAGATAACACAATTGAACTTTGTTTCTTTCTAAACAAAGACACTAACCTGGAACCCATATAGAATGCACCACCACTAGTTCTTTTTCTGTCATCAACACTTCCTGCCCAATCTGCATCTGTATATGCATGAAGAGTAAGATTTGTATCTCTAGGATACCATAAACCAAATTTCTGTGTTCGTTGAAGATATTTGAAAATCCTTTTCATCGCCTGAAGGTGTGATTCCTTTGGATTTGCGTGGAATCTTCCAACTATTCCTCCTGCATGCATGATGTTAGGTCGGGTAGTTATTAGATAAAGTAGACTGCCAATCATGGATCTATAAGTTAGTTGATCTACTGCTATTGATTCATTGTTTGAGCTGAAACTGCATCCTGTTACCATTGGGGTACATATAGGTTTAGAATCTTCCATGTTGTACTTTTTCAAGATCTGTTTAAGATATTTGGTTTGTGAAAGAAAAATACCATCTTTATTTCGTTGAACTTGTAGACCAAGAAAATAGGTAAGTTCACCAAGCAAGGACATTTCAAATTCTTGCTGCATTACTGAAGCAAAATTCTTACTCATGGATTCTGCATTGCTACCAAAAATGATATCATCAACATAAAAAAAAATTATCAGCAATTTATCAGTGTCAATCTTTGTATATAGATTGCTATCTGCCGACCCTTTTGAAAAGCGTTGTTGGTGTAGATATTTTTCAAGGTGGTAATACCAGGCCCTTGGAGCTTGTTTTAGACCATAGAGAGCCTTTATGAGTCTACATACAAGTTTTGAATCATTTCGAAGAATGAATCTTTCTGGTTGTTCAATATAGACTTTTTCTTCTAAATCTCCATTAAGGAAAGTAGATTTTACATCCATTTGGTATACTTTGAATTTTTGAAAGCTATAAAGAGTAAGAAACATCCTTATGGCTTCAAGTCTAGCAACAAGTGCAAAAGTTTCTTCAAAATCTATACCTTCTTGTTGAGCATACCCTTTACAAATAAGTATGGCCTTGTTTCTAATAACTTCTCCATTTTCATTCAACTTGTTTTTGAATATTCATTTAGTTCCTATGATATTTTTATCACGAGGTCTAGCAACTAATTCCCAAGTATTATTCTTTTCAATTTGCTCAAGTTCTTCATTCATGGCCTTGACCCAACATTCATCTTTGCATGTTTCATTTACATTTTTAGGTTCGGTGGAGGATAGTAATGCTAGATAGCTTGAGGTTTCGGTAATAGTTCTTCTTGTCTATACACCTGCCTCTTTTTCCCCTAAAATTTGAGTTTCTGGACGATTTTTCTTAACATACATGGATGGAGTCCTTTCTTCTACCGTTATCTCTTCTTCTGGTGCTTCATTGGTTTCTTCTTCAGAATCATTGTGATTTGATGTGGGAAAATAATCCCCATCTTCTTCATTGTCATAATCTTCGGTTTTTATCTGTTTTGGATTTTTGCATGCTTCATCAACTAAAACATCAATACTTTCAACAATTTTTTCATCTTTTATTATAGCATTTATATCCTTTACTTCGGGAAGAGTAACCAAGAAGAATACCTTCAACTGATTTGGGCTCAAACTTACCAAGTTTTTCATCAGTCCTTTTGATATAACATTTTCTTCCAAAAACTTTAAAGTATTTTACAGTAGGAGTCTTACCATACCAAAGTTCATATGGAGTTTGAGTGTTGTTTACTTGAACATTTTCTTGGTTGAGAATAGTTACAATGATGAATGCAGCTTCACCACAGAAGGTTGCAGGAGTTCCAGATTCATCTAGCATAGCTCGAGCCATTTGGTGAACAGTTCCATTCATTCTTTCTACCACTCCATTTGCTGAGGAGTCCTTGCAGTGGAGAACTTCCTTTTTATTCCATGTTGTTCACAAAAGTCAAAGAATTCATCTGAGGTAAATTCCCCTCCTCGATCAGATATGAGGCATTTGATTTTTCGATCTAATTCATTTTCAACCAAAGCTTTGAAGGCTTTGAATTTTTCAAATGCTTCGTATTTATGCTTTAGAAGACCTATCGAACACATTCTGGAAAAATCATTAATGAACAAAATAATGTATTCTTCTCCATGAGTCGACTTTTTCTTCGACGGTCCACATAAATCAGTATGAACAAGTTCAAGAGGCTTACTAGCTGAGCCTTGTTTTTCAATGAAGTGAGATCTAGTTTGGTTTCCAAATTGACATGGTTTGCATATTGTATTTTTAGGAATGCTGATATATGGAAGATCACGAATAGCCTAGAATCTGCATGCTTTTCTTAGCTGAGAAAAGCTTATATGTCCCAATCTTCTATGCAATAGCTATTTTTCATCATTTTTTCTTAGATAGCACTGTTGTTGTCCCCCCTTGAGTATGTATAAGTTGTTTGGAGTTTGTACCTTTGATCACGGTTTCTCCTGTATCAAGTTCACGAACAACACATCCGTTTGATCGAAACACGACTTCATTTCCTTGATCACACATTTGATTGGCACTCAATGGGTTATGCTTTAGACTGTCTACATACATAAGATTCCCATGTTTAACCTTTTCTTTCAAAAAAATAGAGCCTTTACCTTTGATGATAGCAGGAGTGTCATTTCCAAATGAGACATTCTTTTCCTTTTCTAATGCATTATTGATCCGAATTGGATCCATGAAGATTATCAAAGATCCATGACTACATCAAATTAGGACAGACTTGGAATTTATGAATAAAGAGCGATCAGGAAAACCTATGGATAGTGGCAGTTTGCAGCCAACAAGGAACGACGAGGACCTCGGTCAAAGCACGCTGACTGAGGCCCATAGAGACCACGTAGGAGGCAAAACTGGCCATTGGGAAGCCCGGATGGGGAAACAGATGGCATTTCTGATGCGTGATTAGTGCTAATCATGCATCGCTGGGAAAAACCCCTCAAGAAGGAAAGCCCCGAGAACTCAGTCACATGGAAGCCCCGAAACCATGGGGAAAGCACTAAGGCAAAAGGTAGGTCCCATGCTCCAAAACCCGCGGTATACCGGGGACACCCTTGGGCGATAAGTGGATTTGGCTGAAAATGAGCGATTCCACTCAGCGCACAATGCGTGTCTGGCGGATGATAAAGAAAACCACCTCTCATCGTGTGCTAATGGTCGAGCAAGTCAACCACGTGAAATGAGAAAATGTCGTAGGTGTTAGTGCACAAATCTGCCTTAGGCTGAAATAAGGCAAGACTCAAGGACACATCAAACCACGACAGGAGAGGGCTCTCTCCGGGTCAAACTCGGCGAAAGATAATAAAAAAGGCTCGAGATGACCGAGTTGATGACTGATTTTAGGCTAGGTATTAAGTACAAAGAGTTTACAATTGAGTTTTGATAATTTTGTTGAATTCAAGGGAAAGGCAAATTTTGGTGCAGGGATGAGGCACAGTTTTTGCAGAGGTCCACTTGGGGCAAGATAGGCGATTGTTTTGATGCCTTAAAGTAGGTGAGATGGATAGATCAGACCGTTGAGAGGCTAAGGAGAGCAAGGGGTCTCAAGGATTCTCCTTAAACTGAAGAAAACATAGAATATTAAACAAATTTAAAGGCAGAGCATAGAAATTTCATGGATTCTACCTTAACACTTCATTTGCTTAATAAGAGAAGATTCAAGAGAGATAATGATGCACATACACAACTTACAAGTACTGAGAATAAAACACCATCAAGACATAAAGCCACATGGATCCCAAATAGTGCTGCAAAACCCTGGTCTTTCCTTTGCCAAAATTGTTGATAAGATATGTACAATATAGTCTCAAGCTATCCCAAGAGTCCAACCCTGAAAATGACCAAGAAAATACATAATATATGCAAGCTAACACATTCCCTTGCCTCTAGGGGTCGATCTCATCATTCTAGGAGTTGTTTCAACCAATTCTAAACTAAGCACTACAATCTAGGCAGTCAAAACAACTTGCCTCTATAAGCTAGGAAACCAATTCCTTCATTACATTTTTGCTATTTTATGAATGAATCTTCTAGAATAGGTAAATGAGTGTCATAACAACATAAATATCCAATAATTACATCAAGGAGGGTGACAAATCCCATCACAAGTCAAAACTAGTCAAAACTAGGCGAATTTCTGAGTTGAACAATGAAAATTTGGCCAAAAAGCCATGTGCGCCGCATGCCTGAGCCCTTTGCGCCGCGTGCCCGTGCAGCTACTTTTGGGGCACTTCCTGACATCCAAATTGAGCTCCAGTGGGCTTGCTGGAAAGGTTTGGACGTCTACTTTTCATCACAAGTGGAATTTTTCAATTTGGTCTCCATTTGACCCTCCAAAAGTGAATTCGCCCAGAAGTACTACCTGCTGATGCAAAAAGTGGCAGAAAGGTGATTTTCATGATGTTTTTTGAGCGTTTGATCACCCAAAACTTGATGAAATGCCTTGGAAATTACTGAGCATGTGTATTTCATCATGAAAAATCCAAAAATGTAAGCCACCTGTGATTTGGACCTCTCCATTTTGTGGGTCGCTTGCTGAGTGTGACACATAGAACCCAAAAAGCTGTTTTACAAGCCAAAAATTTTGGAATGACAAAATTTTCTCCAAATGTGCCCAAAATTGGAGTGAAGACCCTCCATCATGTATCATTCTCAACTAGTGAAGCCTCGGCCAAAACTCGAAGCGGATCAGGCCTTTTCTTTTGTTTTAGCGCTTTGCTCAAACCTCTCTTGAGGACCTTCATTCTCGCTTTGCAAACATGCATACGAGCCCAATAGTGAGTCTTCATGTGGTGAAGCATGTCCTTGTCCCTGTTTTCCTTCGCCAAAAACTTTTCCAAGTGAGTGTTGGCGTGGATGAGCATCGATTCCCGATCAATAGGTGTCAAATCACCGGGTCTCCTACGAGCCAATTCCCGGTCTTCACGAATCTTGCGCAGCTCATAAAG
>APFE030080051.1:0-25537 GCA_000404065.3 Pinus taeda
TTTGAAAACCCTATGTTATGTTTGCCAGTTATTTTTTTACAGATTAAAAGATGGAAAACAAAGCCGTAAACCCGACACGCAGCTATAATAAAAGACGTTGTGATCTTACTATTTCTCACACAATCTGCTTTTGAACAAATGCCCCTTCACCTTCTTTCAACAACCAGATGAACAACCAATCGCCAGATGCTGCCCAAGCCCAAGGGACCTTCGGCATTCCAGATGCTTCACATTCCATAGGAGATCATTCCGTGGATGATAAAAGGTTGTCAAAATCCTACTGGGTGATAGAAGTAGACTATTGACTAATTAGTGCCTCGTATAAGTCGAACAATCGCTACGAGTTAAACAATACGAAGGTATATGCCTCGCTGGTTATCCATGAATTATTTCAGCCGCCTGAAAATTCGAGAGTTGACGGGTAAGATATTATTCTATTCGGCCTACATGCGAAAATCTAATGGACGTTGAATACATATGTTTTAGCAGCAATAATAATTCTTTCATAATAGTTCCTAGAGATGAAGATGAAAATCCATACCGAAAGTTTCAAAGCATTCCGATTGAATCAATTAGAGGAGGAAAATATATCGAGCTTTTTGCAGAAGACACCGAAATAGTTTCATGGAATTTTGATGGGTATTAAACACATCTCGGGTATATATTCGTAATCTGCCCAACAACGAATAATACCATTTTTATGGGTATTAAACACATCTCGGGTATATATTCGTAATCTGCTCAACAACGAATAATACCATCTTTATGGGTATTAAACACATCTCGGTTTTTATGGGTATTAAACACATCTCGGGTATATATTTATATAGAGGTCAGTTCGTTCTGTGCATCGAAAGCTTTCTCTGTTTGATAAAACCACCGACAAGACTCTTTTTCTCTAGAAATCCACCCGCAAGAACTGGTCGATGTTTTGGAGAAAACTAGCGAAAGATGTCTGACGTAGTAGAATTATATTCTCAATTATTTCCGATATGTACATTGCTTCACGGAGGTAACTCTAGTCACAGAGTTCGTTGAAGTGTTCTTGCTGTGAAGATCAATGGACTTAAGGTATTTACCTATAAGCCACAACAACGAAAAGCTGGCAGGAAGCAAGTAAAAATGCCCAGAATAGCAAGGGCTTTGATTTCTGATAGCTATGTTTACAATATGGATTGTGATGACGAAGAATTGGCTTAGCCAATTCAATAATAATATTGCAGATTGTGATGGCAAAGAAATTAATAAAATTACCCAATATGTTTTTGAAAGAGTTCTGGATACACTAGATAAATAAATAGAACTCCCTCAAGAACATCTTGGTACTTTTATTAGTTTCTTTGCCATCAAATCTGCAATATTATTATTGAATTGGTGAAGTCATTCTTCTTCATCATAATCCATATCATAAACAATGCGATCAGAAATCAAAGCCCTGGTAACTTGGTCATTTACTGCCTTGATGTAGTTCATAGAGCACTCAAAAAGAATATCAACAATATTAGTCAAATTATTATTATGTAGTTAATGTACCATTGATACTGGAATGCCACCTAAAAAACAAGAAAATTTAGACTGTAACATTCCTGATTCTTTTCCTTGAACATAGACCATCCCTTTCTTACAGTAAATTCCAATCTCAAATCTTCTTCACTAGTTGGTGACCAAATAATTGTAAGGTTGCCAACTGTTTGTTGCCTTGTTATTCGACACATTTTTACTTGCTTCCTACAACTTTCCGCTGTTGTGGTTTATAGGTAAATACCGTCAGGTTTGATTGGAAAGCGGAGGAGACAATTGAAACAACTGATCTTCGTGTCTTTTTGTTTCCAGGACATAGGGATATGTCGATGTGTAAGTATGGCAAAACTGGTTGGAAAGATGAAATTACATTAAAAATCTATTCCACACACCATGAAAGAATTCGCTGGCAAACTGAGATGAAGCCCCGTAGTCGTCTTCATATTAGATTCATGGCTCTATGTGGTAGTGATAGAATACTTATGCGACAAGTTGGCTTGGGAATACATGTGTTCGATGCATCTTCCTAGACTCCCCGACTTATAAAATCCACAAAACTTAATGTAGTGGGGACGCCTTACTATCTGGAAACACTTATCCACCCATGACAGAGAGGTTCATGTTTGTGATCCACAGGGGTTTCTTAAGGTCACATTTGACGAGTACCAGATGTTTCTAGACCACAATTTTAAGTACTACCTTATCCCCAATGATAGAATTCCAGGTGGTATTTTCATTACAGGTAGACAGCATATTGCCATTTCTGTTTGCCTTTCAATTGACAATGGCGATGATTAGTGGATGGTACGTGGTATTTTCATTAAATGTGGTGTCAGATCTCTGATTCCACAGGCCTGTCATACAGAAGGTCGTACCAGTGTTGTTGGAGATCCTAATGCCAACAGTATGGGTGAACGATTACGGAAATACAGAGGTATGAAGCGTAGTAATAGAAAATGAGCGGCACAAGCTAGTTATCGAAAAAACGATCCTGAGAAATCGAAAAAGTCGGTCCATCTTGGAACTTTTCCGACAGCAGAGATGGCTGCAGTTGCGTACGACGCAGCAGTCTTGGTCTTAAGGGGCGAGTCACGTGCCAATCGTCTGAACTTTCCAGAGTATTCTCCTCACATCAAAAGCATAGTAGAAGGCTTTTCTCGTTCAGCCTTTTACTATGCTTTTGATGTGAGGAGAATACTCTGGAAAGTTCAGACGATTGGCACGTGACTCGTCCCTTAGGACCAAGACTGCTGCGTCGTACGCAACTGCAGCCATCTCTGCTATCGGAAAAGTTCCAAGATGGACCGACTTTTTCGATTTCTCAGGATCGTTTTTTCGATAACTAGCTTGTGCCGCCCATTTTCTATTACTACGCTTCACACCTCTGTATTTCCGTAATCGTTCACCCATACTGTTGGCATTAGGATCTCCAACAACACTGGTACGACCTTCTGTATGACAGGCCTGTGGAATCAAAGATCTGACACTTGTGGTATTTTCCGTTTTTGTTTGCGTTCCAAATGACAATGGCGATGATGAATGGATGGCCGATGACTATGACTATGATCATGATGATGATATTGGGTAGTGTGGTGATGATGATACTGTTCAGCCCGATGATGATATTGGGCAGTATGACTATGATGATACTGTTCAGTATGACTATGATGACATTGGGCAGTATGACGATTACTATGATGATAGTGGGTAGTATGACCATGATGATGATTACAATGATGATATTGTATGAGCATGACGATGGTGACGTTAATCATAGGATGATAAACTTGAACAAATGTTCTCTTAGTTACAGGAGAATAGCTGGCAAGGATTACACCTAATGCTTCAACGGTTCTGAGTTGAGAAAGTGGGTAATGAGATCTCCAATAACGGCACTTACATACAAGGAAAACACGGGCGAGATTTTAACCCGTAGTCCCTGAAATTACCGTTTGACGTCAGCGATAGCTCTGAGGATGATGACTGAACCCATCAAATTATGTGTATCTTGACGAAAACGAGAAACTGTTATGTTTAACTATTTTATTGGCCTATGCTTAAACCCTCCACAAATAATTCTCATAAATGGTGAAAAATAATCGTTTTTTCTTTGACATTTATGAATGGAATTACAAGTTATTTTTGTAAAATGAGATCTATAGTAAAGCAGAAAAATTACTTGATGCTCCATGTATTTCTGCAATGCTTTTAATAGACTGTGTTAAATTTTGTTTCGAAAAATAAACCATTAAAAATATTAAATTTTGTTTTGAAAAATAAACTATTTTTTTTAATAGTTAATTTAAAATTTAATTTCATTTTCATGAAAATTAATTTCAATGTTGTAACAGTTAATTAAAAAATTAATTTAATTTTTATGAAAGTTAATTATAAGAAAATTAATTCCAGTGTTGTAATTAATTTGATTTAGATAAACAAAATTTGGGTTTGATGATGTTTCTGATAATTGAGAGATTTGATAAAGTGATATTTGCTGTAGATGCAAATTAGTGGTGATCTTTATTGTTAATTGGCTTTTGCTCATTAATTTTAGATGAGGGGACTAGATTGTTGAATTACACTAAGATCTTGAAAAGTCCGAGTCTAATTTTATAGGTTGCTTCTTAAGTTGATATCTTCAACACTTATACTAAAGAGTTAGTAACTTTTGTTTATATTTTGCAATAGAAGATATTATCTTTGAACAATAGCCATAAATATTCTCTCATCCATTTATTTTACAAAATATCATATGAAAGTGAATTGTTTTTGTTTTTCCGGTAAGGAAGACCAACATAAATGAATTTAATATTTTTTTTTTTTGCTAATTCCATTTTTCCCTTAGAGGCTTCTAATCAATTTATTATACCTAGTACTATCAACCAATTCCATATTTTCAAATATTGAAAGTTTCAAATTCAGTTCCATGGCCATAAAATAATGTTTACAATCTTCCATACCAAATTTCTTCAACAATTCAAGCACACTTATAGTGTGATTAAGGAACATTTGATTAATATAACTAATTACTTTAGATCCAAGATAAAAATGAAGTGACACCCATGCTAGCATATTAAAGCCAACCCAAAGTTCTTCCATAACCACTTGGGCGCAAAGTTCATTATTTCTTGCCATGAGTTGCATTAAAAAATATAATGTTAGTTTGATTCCCTTTGTTCAAAACCTATATGTGGAGCATAAAATTATAATGATTGATCTTTTGTCGCTTTCAAGTTGCTTAGATTATTACATTTGTATTAAAGCTTGTGATCTTAGTCTTTAGTTGTTTAGCTAGCTCATTCAAGACATCGTGAAGTTTTTGCTATAACTTTTTTCTAAGAGCTTCTAGACTGAAATTTTGAATAAATTGAGTGGAAATAGTGATGTACAAGTTATTAAAATTTAAAGTCCTAATTTGCTATGAAGCTATGGTTTGTGACTAATCATCAAATCACTCTCAAGCTAGCCATCCCATCCAATGTATGCAAGATCCACTAGTGGATCCGAGCCAATATCATAGGTATAGTTGATCCAACCACATGGTCCCAACTACTTTAACGCCAAAATCAAATTGCACCCAAAAAACCATATAAAAATGAAAAATGCAAAAATAAAATAAACTACACATTCTCACATTATATGTGATCACACTCTATTACCCACATAGTTAATCAAACATTACATATATAAAAATTCACAAATCTTAAACGTGAGATAACACTCTATTATCCAAATAATTAATCAAACATCTCATATCACATATATAAAAAATGACCAATATTAAACATTCTATATCATAAAATTTTAATATAAAAACAATAAAATATAACACATATAATAAAAAAACCAACTCATAACCCTAACTAAAAATTCAATAAACGAAGCGTATAACTCATCGACCAAACAAACCACAATTCCAAACACTCCATTATTCTAACATAAAAATCAAAGTCAACTACTTATCATGCACTTTCTAATCTAATGCGAAGCATCGCAGTCATTTTCTCATCAAACCTAATGGGAAGCATAACCATTACAGTCTGCTCATTTTTCTCATCAGATACACCTACACCCATTATCGTGTTTCAATAACAATAATCCCGCGTGCTTCAGTAATTGAGCTTGCTTAGAGTAGATTCCCACAACGTTATATTTTACAGATATCTTTCGAATTGTCGACGAATTCAATGCTCTGCATCTTCAACTAACCCGCAATGAACTCTGCGTTTGCTTATTGTATTATGCTTTCAGTAACATTGATAGCTGCATTGTCATCTGAATAAAGAACTTCTTATGAATCTGCAGATGGCTCTAACGCTGCCGAATCTCTAGTGGGTTGTAGACTGATCATGAGTATCACATCATATTTGGACACAATCTCACATTGAAATTTTCTTTTTGAAAATTTTTATGCATTTGAAATACGCTGTACTTCTCATGCTGCAGGATTTAGAGTACTTTATTATAGAGATTTTTAATTAGCCAAAGGCATGTTATTTCATATTAAGGTGGATGGAAATCTTTTGACTTTTTATATTTTTTAATTGACATCTTAGATTGATTTTCAAGGGAATAGGCCCTGTATATGCATGCTCATCTATGGTTGTTAGGTTGCATTGAATTTTAATAAATTTAAAAAATTATATTCCTACAAGGTGGCTTCCCCCACCAATTTCCTAACAATTTTCAAAGCGTACTTAAATTTAGAAAAATTGTCTTATATTTTGGTTGTAAAGGATAGAAGCTCTTCAACGCTCCTCTTTTTATCATTGCCTCGGATTCTTAACGGTTAATTAAAATCAAAGTTAATAATAATATTTTTGTTGCAATATTTAATAATAATATTTTTGTTACGATAGTCTTCTTTGTTATATATTTATGAAGCCTTGGGCTATATCAGCCACATTAATATTTTTAAAGCTAATAATAATATTTTTGTTGCAATAGGTTTTTTAGTTATATGTTCATAAAGTCTTGGGCTATATCAATGAAATTAATTTTTAAGCAAATTCTTTTCGTAGAAATCACATAAGAGAAATTTTTGGCCGACGCGTTTTGAACCAACAAGTGTGGTTCATCATTAGGACTAGATGAAGAGGCAGACCATGACAAAGGATCTCTATTTAAGCCTTTTCCATGGTCATCTGGTCCTAATGATGAACCACACTTGTTGATTCGAAATGCATCGATCAAAAATTTCTCTTATGTGATTTCTATCGAAAGACTGTGCTTAATTCATTATGGATCACAGAAGCTTGAATATAGAGACATTAATATTTTTAATGTGGCTGTGTTAGTATGTAAATAGGCTATCATAACTCACTTCATATGATAGTTTTTCATGTTAAAGCAAGCAATTCCCACTTGCATCTATGTGTGTTAATTCTAGGAATTTTTTTAGGCCTACTTAATTGGTTATGAGATTCCCTCCAACTAATAGTCTTATATTGTTGTGTGGTTGAGATACTCTCTCAATTAATTGATTATGTGTGAAACTTAGTTATTGTATATTTATAAGTCACTTTCCATATATATATGGGTGTAGTCTAACTTATAGACAACATGACATCTTTCATGACAATTTTTCTGATTAGTTTTAATAAAAATTTGACAAAGAATTTTAAAAACTTGAGTTTAAATTGTTTAATCTGCATAATTCGAGTGCTCCAGGGTTTTCAAGAGTTATAAATCCATTTATCCCTTCAAACATGTATTTTAAATACCCAAAAATATTTAATTTGTATTGTCTGATTTTGGCGAATTATGATGAAATACGCTCTCTTATATGTACCATCATTTGACCAATGTGAACTATATTATGTGCATTTTGTAAATTCATTTGACCAATGTGAACTATATTGTGTTTTTTCTATAACTTTGCGTTCGTGTCAGAGCCTAACCTTTACCTATCGCATCATGGGAGGTCCCAGGGGCATATGAAACAAAGTCTTGTGTGCCGATGTTTTTTGGTTTTTCCATCATTTAAATGCACTTCTTAGTAATTCTATTTAACTACTAACATAGGTTGTTTAGTAGGAACCATCACTATATGAATACCCATTGTAGTTTTGATTTGAATTGGATCCTAAAACACTCTCTAAGTTTTCATAACTCTGAAAAATTCATGCCAAAGTTTCAAAGACTTACAAAGGTCGAGCTTATCAGAAATATCTTCGGAACAATTGTAATTTGTGAGCAGCATGGAGCAACAAGGCCCCTTGGTCAAGTGCGCAGACCGTTGGCCCATGGTAATGCGCACTGTCATGAATTGGCGAAATGGGAGGTCTTTTTGAGAAACAGGGGAGGTTTTTGATATGCGATTAGTGACAAGTCACTAATCGGATATCGTCGAGCAAACCCCTCAATGAAGGAAAAGTCCTGACCGACCCGAAACTGAAAAGTCATAAAACCGTACGGATATCGCACCGATTCTGCCAAAGGTGGGTCCCACACGAAAACCAGCAGGATGTCAGAAGGGCTTCGAGCGGTAAACGGTTTCAACCGAGTCCCGCCCAATGCCACACATTGGGTGCCATGCGTCCGATGGAAAAGAGAGAAAACTACTCACATCAGATGGGTAAACGTCATGCTACTTACCTTCCTGACATGATGGAGATAGTGGAAATGCGATCCGATAGATGACTGGATTCAATAGGGTAAATAGGCCGAATTGTATAAGGTTTGAAGTCCGGCATGGATGATGAGTTGGCAAAGATTTGTGTTTCATGGGAAAATCTTGGAGCAAATGGTACTAACAACCATTCAAACATTTCCAAGAGAATTGTCACTTAGTTCATTATGAAACATTTGCCCACCTCCCTGTGAGGTGTTACACAGTGATGATGACACAAAACAGAGGAATTCAAATTGACAGAGGGAGGAGAACCAGAAAGTCAGGAAGTGGAAATGAATAGTCAGAAAGAAAATTGGATTTAAAGACACGAACTGACAAAGAGGGAAGGGGAAGCAGAAAAACAACAAGTGAGATGAGAAATCTAAGAGTAGAGAACAGAGAAGAAGTCAAGCTGACCCGCGGAAGCAAAGGCAGCATCGAGCCAGATAGAGCCAGAGGGAGTCAGAGAGTCTGTGTACTCTAGAGAAGGCTTGAGAGGTTCAAGTGAACTCCTATGTATATGCCTGTCATGTATGAGCTCATTGTTGTAAAAACTCTGCTTTTAAAACATAATAGAGACGCCACCACTAAAGACTAGACCAGGAGATGTAACCCAGGAGTATTGGGTGAAATACTTATTAAACTTGTTGCATTTATATGTTTGTCTGTTGTGTCTTCTTTAACTGCTTCAACGTCTATGTATTTCACAATATTATCTATCCGTTGCATAAAATAACATAGACACATCCATGCACATGAGTCTATAATACCTTAATTAATTGTCTTGGATCAATTCTAGATCAAGTGGTATCAGAGCTCTAGGTTATTATGGTTAGACAAGCTTGTGTTGGATTTTGCTGTTGAATGCTAACTAAATCAAAGCTTAAATTAGGAGAAGAAGAATTGGTTGAAGCTAATTCGGAAATTGGAAGAGTCTACCCTAAGGTGAAAATTTCAGAAGAAAGTCCCTTGGAATCAGACTCCCAATTCATGGATAGTTTCATGACCATGAGATCCATGGTGGAGAAAATGTATAGAGAATTTAAGAAAGGTAGAGAAGAAAATTCAACAAACTCCAAACAAAAAAAATGTGTAGAAAAATATCTCCTCCGTTACCATTCTAAAGTAAAAGGGAAAGAAGGAAAGTCACCCACACCTCCTAATAGCCCTGAAAATAAAAAGAAAACATTTTTGATTAAATTAGACGTTAAGTTTGATTTGCCGATATATGATGGAGAGTTGAATGCAGAGAAGCTGGATAATTGGATTAGACAGATTAATGTGTATTTTATGGTGCAGAGCATTGACTGAGACAAAAATAAGATTCAGCTGGCCAGCCTGTGCTTTGGAGGCACCACCTTGGTATGGTGGGAAGGCAGGACACAAGTTGACATGAATAAGCATGGAAAAGTTCTTTTTGTCTGGAGTGAATTTGTTTCTACATTTAAAAAGCAATTCTATCCACTAGCCTATATGCAGCAAGCCATGATGAGTTGGCAAACTCTTCACCAATTAAAAGGGCAAAGTGTACAAGGCTACACTTAATTATTAGGAATAGAGCTTTGATTATAGGAATTTCTTTAGACTCACCTAAAACTCTGCTGAAGTGTATAGGTGGTCTACATAGTTATCTAAGACATACCATTCTCATGTTTAATCCCACTAGCATAGATGAGGTATCTGTTCAGGTTACACATCTAGTGACTAGAGGCAAGAATCTGAACTCAGAAGTTGGGGGATCATCAAAACCCACTGCAAGCAAAATCAAGGAAAGGAGAAAACAACAATGGAAAGGGAGGGAGACAAATGCTATACAAAAGACAAAGCCTTCATGTACTCACTGCAAGAAGGATGGACATGATGATCAACACTGTTGGATCCTGCATCCGGAGCTGAGACCCAAGAAGTTCGATGGAAAAAAGAAGAAGACTGTTACAGCTATTCAAAAGTATTTGGGGTCAGACTCAGAATATGTAACAACAATCGCAGCCACAGGTATAAAAGGGAAACATTCTTAAGCATTTACTAGTAATTCTACAAAATCTACTAATAATGAAGAAAATGAGAGGAAAAGGCATGAGCTTTTTCATTTTTGAGTTATTTCCAAGCATCAAAAGATTGATACTTTGTTTGATAGTGGCTCACAAGTAAATTTAATTTCTGAAGTGATTGTAAAGAAGCTGGGATTACTAACCACACCTCATAAGAAGCCATATCCATTAGGTTGGTTATGTGATAAAGCAAAGCTACAAGTGACTAGACAATGTAAACTTAAGTTTTCTTTTGGGTCAACATTTGTAGACGAGGTTGAGTTAGATATAGTTCCTTTGGATGTATGTGGATTTTTTTTAGGAAGTAGTTACTTATATGATAGGAAAGCTATTTTCTATAGAGCTGAAAACAAACTCAGCTCATTAAAGATGGAGTCAAATATATTGTAAGAGCTCATAAACTCAAGAATAATTATACTCTCATAAATTCAGGGCAGGCGAAAAGAATTGTAAATTCATGCAAACAATGTTTACTGATGGCTGTAAAGGAAAAGAAACTTGATAAAACTAGTATATTCGCGGTTTGTAATGCTAAACCACAAGTTGATTTAGAAAAAGTTGTTTCAAAATATGATCTACTATTTCAAGAACCTAAAAGTCTGCCACCCAAAAAGGAAATAGTACATGATATTAATTTGCAACAAGATGCTCCATTGCCTAACATCGGAATGTACAGTTTGTCTACTTTAGAGAATGAAAAAATCAAGAAGCAGTTACAAGAGCTGCTCGAGAAAGGGTTCATAGGACCTAGCACATCATCATGTGGGTCTCCTATTGTCTTGGTGAGAAAGAAAGATGGCTCATGGAGAATGTGTATTGATTACCGAGCACTGAATAAGACAACGACAAAAATAGTTATCCCCTTCCTCGCATAGATGATCTATTAGATCCGTTAAAAGAAGTTGTTTATTTTTTCAAGTTGGATTTACATAGTGGCTACCATTAGGTTAGAGTTGCAGAACAAGATGCATTGAAAACTACTTTCAAAAGAAAGCAGGAATTGTATGAGTGGTTAGTTATGCCTTTTGGCTTAATTAATGCTCTTGCTACATTCATGAGAGTAATGAATGATGTACTCATACCTTTTATTGGTGATTTTGTCATTGTATATTTAGATGTCATTCTTATATTTAGTAAAACATGGGAAGACCATTTGAAGCATGTCAAGCAGACTCTAGATGTTTTGAAAAAAAAACATCTCTATGTTAAGTTCTCAAAATGTGAATTTGGGAAAACATCTTTGAATTATTTGGGTCATATTGTAGGGGGTGGTGAATTGAAGATAGATCCCTCTAAGGTTGCAGTCATTGTAAACTGGCTTAAACCCAAATATGCTGCAGAAGTCAGAAGCTTCTTAGGAGCAACACAGTATTGGAGAAAGTTTATTGCTAACTTTTCCTTGATTGTACCTCCCTTACATGCTTTAACCGGATTGAATAAGGTGTTTCAGTGGGGAGGAAAATAGTAGAAAGCCTTCAACACCTTAAAAGAAAAGATTAGTACACCACCAGTACTAGCATTGCCCGATCTTCAAAGACCATTTGAGATTGAAACAGATGCTAGTGACTATGCCATGGGAGAAGTGTTGATGCAACACGGTAAACCCATATGTTATCATTTTGAGACATTTAATTCTACAACAGTTAATTATCCCACATATGATAAGGAATTGTATGCATTAGTACAAACCGTGAAAAAGTGGAATCATTATTTAATGGGCAAAGAGATAGCTACACATAATGATCATCAACCACTTCAATATTTACACTCCAAAACTAAGTTGCAGCAATCAAGACACTATAGGTGGATGGGCTTTCTACAACAGTTTCATCTTGTCATTAGATATAAAAAGGGCATACACAATAAAGTTGTAGATATGTTGTCTAGACCAATCATAAATGCATCTACTATACTTAAGCATAATTCAATATTGCATGAAAGCTACATTGAACAGTATGCTAAAGATATAGATTTTAAGGATGCAACAAACAAGTAGAAGAATTAGATAATCATGTTAAGGGCCAACTCTTGTATCATTTTGGAAATTTATTGTTATGAAACTGGTGTTGCTTTAAAAAAGGTGTTGCACTTTTTATTATCATAATGTGCTATAATTTCCTCACTGAAAATTGATCGTGTAACAAGTTTCTTACGAGAACAAATCCCTTTATACCATAAAAATTGATCTTGTTCTAAATATGAAGATGCAATACATACCTTTTGTAATAGTGGTACACCATGTAGATCAAAATATTTCCCCATCTGTAGTGTCCAATTTACCAGATCCTTGCCATCAAACTTCCTCATCTCGCTTTTTCGTGATTTTAGGAACTCGATCTTGAAACGACTGTAACTCTATATTTTTGAATATTTATGTTCTAAAATTGCGACCTGCAGTAGCCTTCTGTTTCCCCTTTCCAATGCCATCAGTCTGATCGAATTTATATTCTCCAAGAAAGAGTTATGTACAATCTCCTAAGATGACCTAATTATATATATTTCTAGAAGAGCGAACTTGTATGAAGTGCCACGTGTCACTGTTTTGACCTTAGGATATGAAAACTATACAAAGGAAGCTACAGTCCATCCTCTTTCTGTAACTTATGAAATTTTAATCTGATGCTGAAAAAAAACATTGTGACTATTTTCCCCAGGTCACCTGTTTGGAATGTAATTTGAGAGTCTGCAAAAAGGCCAACTTCCTCATATCATATCTCCGCAAATATAGCATGAAAGGCTCTGAAATTTGGAGCCAAGGTTCAGACCGATTTCAACCCAAATGGTTTGGTTTTTAGCGTTGGAAATGGCGTAGAAAATAAGTTATAGCGAAAATGCCACGATGACTTATTTTGAGCAGTGAAACCCTAGAATCCAAAGTTCTGATACCAAATGTTATGAAACTAGCTCACAAAAGATAAAAAACATAGATCAATGCCTTAGAATTCAGCCTCTTCGAGGGGGAAACCTCCTTTACATTACACAAATGAATAGTTCTTGGATGATACAAATTACAAGGCCTCCTTTCTATATATAGGAGTCTAAGGAGCCATCCTATAATCAAAGACCACATAATAATAATAATGTAAGCGCACAATAATAACAATAGCGAGCTTCAATGGGGCATAATAATAATAATATGGGACTGCATGGGCACAACAATATAATAAGGAGGTTGTGCTAATGACAATAAAGGGTTACACTAGTAGTATAGGGACCTAACAATTATGTATTCCACAAACTGAAGGAGCAAAGATAATTCAAGAAGCACACACTTCTCTAATATCAGGTCACTTTGGTGTAAGTAAAACAATTGCATAGCTGCAAAGATTTTGTTATTGGCCAAAAATGAATGAGACATTTTCTAGATATGTAAGAAGATGTACCATGTGTGCTAAAAGCAAGCCCAAAAATAGAAAAATAGGCTTGTACACTCCACTACCAGTTCCTTCTCATCCTTGGGAAAGTGTTTCCATGGACTTTCTTGGGGGACTGCATAAATCTAGAAGAGGTCACGACTATTTATATGTTGTTGTGGATAGGTTCAGCAAAATGTGTATTTTAATACCTTCTAACAAACAGATTACAGCTGGACAAACTGCAAAGTTGTTCTTTTAGCACGTATGGGTTCATTTTGGATTACCCACTTCCATTATGTCTGATCGAGATACCCAATTTGTTGGGATATTTTGGTCATGTTTGTGGTAATTGATGGACACTAGACTGAAGAAGAGCACAACGTTTCATCCACAAAGAGATGGCTAAAGAGAAGTGGTCAATAAGATAGTGATTCAATTTTTCAGAGGCTATTGCAGCAAGCATCCCAAGCTTTGGGATGAACATTTATGTTATGTACAACATGCTTACAAGTGAGCTAAACATTATTCTACACATAGATCTCCTTTTGAGACTTGTTTTGGTTTCACACCAAGGTCTCCCTTTGATTTTGCCTTTGGTAAAGACATAACAGTTGATGGACATAGTGATGTGGACAAGGCAGCCAAGTTCATTGAACAAATACAAGAGATTCACTAGGCAGTATAGGAACAACTAGAAAAGAGCCAAGCCAAGTACAAGGCAAGGCGTGATAAGCATCGGATGGAGCATAGTTTCCAAGTTGGTCATCAAGTCTGGCTATATATTAGCAAAGATAGAATGCAAGGTGAAGGTAAGAAGCTAAAGCCAATAAATTATGGACCTTTCAAGATACTTGAGAAAATTGGTGAGAATGATTTTCGCCTTGATTTACCAGCTTACATGCACATCTACTCAGTTGTCAATGCAGATAGCTTGAGACTATTTGAACCTTCATTGATTGAAGATCTCGAAGAGTAGATTCAATTGCCTTATATTAATTATTTATTGCCTGAATAACTTAATGAATTACAGGAAGATACCATTCTAGACAAGAAGGTGAGAACTACACATAGAGGGGATGTTGAGTACCTTAGGATTGGGCTCAAAGGTTCAAAACCAAGCAATGCAAAATGGATAGAGATTGGGAAAGCGAGGAATCTATACCCTCACTTGATGGATGCTTAAAAAACAACATTTGGTAGTCCAAAATCTTTTTAAGTAGGAAGGCCGTGATCCAAATTGGATCCTAAAACACTCTCTAAGTTTCCATAACTCTGAAAAATTCATGCCAAAGTTTCAAAGACTTACAAAGGTCAAGCTTATCAGAAATATCTTCGGAATAGTTTTAACTTGTGAGTAGCACGGAGTAACGAGGACCGTCGATCATGTGCGCAGACCGTTGGACCATGGTAACACGTGCTATCACGAATTGGCAAAACGGGAGGTCTTTTTGAGAAATGGGGGAAATAAAAGCCTCGAGTGACCCAGAACCAAAAAGTCATAAAACCGTACGGATATCACACCGATTCTACCAGAGGCAGGTCCCACATGAAAAGTGACAAGATATTGGAAGGGCTTCAAGCAATACGCGGTTTCAACCGAGTCCCACCCGATGCGACACACTAGGCGCCACATGTTCGGCAGAAGAGAGAGAAAACCACTCACATTGGACGAGTCAATGTCATGCTACTTACTTTCCCGATATCGATGGATACCGTAAGGATCTGGAGGCTCAAGATCAACGATGGAAATGTGATCCGATGGATGACCAGATTCAATGGGGTAAATAGGCTGAATTATATAGGTTTTGAAGTTTGGCATGGATGATGAGTTGGTAAAGATTCGTATTTCATGAGCAAATCTTGGAGAAAATGAAACTAATGACTATTCAAACATTTTCAAGAGAACTTACACACAGTTTGTTATGAAATAGGTTCCCACCTCCCTGGGAGGCATTACATAGTGATGATGACACAGAACAAAGGAATTGAAACGGACAGAGGCATGAGAACTAGAAAGCCAGGAAGCGGAAACGAATAGTCAAAAAGCATATTGGCTTTAGAGACACGAAATGGCAGAGAGAGAAGGGGAAGTAGAAAAACAAAATGCGAGTTGAGAAAGCTAAGAGCAGAGAACAAGGAAGAAGTCAAACTGACCTGTGGAAGCAAAGGCGCCATCAAGCTACACAGAGCTAGAGAGAGTCAGAGAGTTTGTATATGCCTATCATGTATGAGTCTCAGTAAGGAGAGTCTGCGTACTCGAGAGACTTGGGGGGTCCAAGTTCGATCTTACTAATTTATATCTATTGAGTGAGACTCAAATTGAGTTCATTGTTGTAAAAACTCTGCTTTGAAAACATAATAGAGGCGCCGTCATTGAAGGTTGGACGAGGAGACGTAACCCAGGAGTATTGGGTGAACTCCTTATTAAACTTGTTGTGTTTATATGTTTGCCTGTTGTTTTTCTTTAACTGCTTTAGTGCTTGTGTATTCGATATCAAGCTTGAGGTTTATTGTGTAGTAGTTGGATTTAGAGTAGACGTTATTTCAACGATTGAAAAAGAAACATGTCTTGGCAAAGAACAATAAATAGGTCCTAGAAACAAAGGCTCTTATTGTGAGAGTTGTGTTCCTAGTTGACAAGAAATTGGAACCAATTGATGTGGTCCATTATGAGAATGAAGATGAAAAATGTGGTCTACTTGAAATTTTAATAATAGAAATACATAATATTCAAAATATAAACATAAAAAATAATCATTGATATTTTATAAAACTTAATTATTTGTTACGATAAACTAATAAATAATTTAATAACCAATAAATAATAATATATTATTTTTAATAAAATAATATTTAAAATTTGACATTTTATATTCTATACTAATTATTAAAGATATATATTTATTAAATATATTAATGAATAAAGAATACTAATGTTCTTAACCAATTTTTAATATATAATAAACACTCTAACCCAATTTTATTATATTATATAATATATAATATATATTAAATTTATATCTTTTTATCTCTTAATATGTTTTATTTATTTAAAAAACATATTTTAGGTTTATTATTTATTATATTATTAATAATAATTTATAATTTTATAAAATATATTTTATGTAATATTATTTATTAAAAATATATCTTAATATTTTTATTTAAGTCTATCTTTACAAATCATTATTAAACAAATATATGTAATGGTCATATATTCTTATATCCACTATTTAATATATATATTATAGTGCTTAATATATTTTATATTTCCATATAATATGCATATAGTTAAGAATTATGACTTCTACATATATGAAAATTATTAATTCAAGGTATATTTTCTATTATAAGAAATTTATATGTTTTTATATTAATGAGATACTAAAGAAAATTGTTTTTTAAATATTTAAATATTTTAAAACTTGGAATTATGTCTTATAGGACTTGAGTAGATGATAAAAAATGGGAAAACTAAAGTTGATCACGAAGGAAAGAAGGGAATCCAATTGCTACTTAATTTTCAACCATCATCCTTGTTTATATTATTCACCTTTCTCTCACTTTTGATTGTCTCCCTCAACTCCCTATGGTGGAAGTGATCAGTCTTAGCAATGACCTGTGAATCCTCAGTACAAACATGTTGTTTGGGTCTCTTAGCATTATTAGCTAGTGATGAAGAGCATGAATGATTATTCTTAATGTCAATTGTGTGCTCCTAAATTATTTGATTGATGGAGTGGCTAGTCTCCCTAATGTAGAGCGTCTCACAGGAGCAAGGGATTAAGTAAACAACTTTCATGTTTTTAATGTCCACTAGGTCCTTGACAGATCTAAGGGAGCTCTAAATCGTGTTAAGTATCTTGAAGGTGGTGAAGTCCTTATGCTTCTTCAAAATACCAGCAATCTTGTTAGTGGTCTCATGGATGAAGGAAAGTTGAAAAATGGTAACCTAGTCTTCAGGTTCATTTTTAACTGTAGGTCCTTTAGTAGGTTTTTAAAAATATATGAGAACATGGTGTTTTCTATAGTCATTATTTTAAAAAAAAATTAGGAGGTGGATTTTCTCATTATCCAAGTGACTCTCATCAGAAATAATAAAACCATGGGTAGCTAGTGTGTCAACAACTCAAAATCTTTGCACCAAATAATGATAAGAATAGACATGAAGATATTTCTTCCGATGAGTATTTTTACAAAAAACTTGGTGTAGCATGGAAACATCTCCCATCCTAGATATAATAACATCAAGTAAAGGAAAGATACCATATACCTCAACTTCCTTTGTGAATTTAATGGAATCAGATTGAGAATTAATATGTTAGAAAAGCAAGTCTAACTTGTCCCAACCATGGGGCGAAATGACATAGGTATTATTGACAAAACTCTTCCAAATATTGGGGTGAAATTGAGGAAAATCCAAAGCCTTGGTTTCAAAATCTTCCATGAACAAGTTATAACTATAGGGGAGAGTGTATAACCCATGGAAAATCCCCAACTTTTCTTATAGAATTTATCTTGGAAGATGAAAAAGGTAGAGGTAGGTAGATACCAACCAATTTGGAAGTGTCAGGATTAATAATGTGATTGATATATTTTAAAGAGAGACAATTGTAAAGCTCATGAAAGTATCCATAGGATCTAGCTTAATATGTTTTAGTTCATTCAGAATGGATGAAAATTCCTTAATGTAGGACTCTGTGAGGCCAACAAGGGTCTTGAGTTTCTGGGCTAAGCATTTAGCAAGAAGATAAGTGGGCCTACCTATTGTATTGAAAATGGGTCTTAGTGGGGGCCCATACTCATGTATCTTGGGAAACCCATAGATCCTTGGTGTGAGTGGGCTTCTCTCAACAATATTTTTTCTAAGGGGTTTAAGGGTACTACTAGATCTAATAGCACAAGAGACCTCTTTCAAGATTTTTTTAATAGGATTCTTATTGATATTTTTTTCGCTTTTACTATTAGAGAGGCGATCTATCCATTTTCTCATATATTCAAATTTATATAAGATTACAACAAACCCAACTTTATCATGTTTTAGAAAAACACTATTTGATTTATCATTTAAGGATTTAGGCGTTAAGAACTTAGGTTTGCTGATGTTACTCTTGGGAGGTCTATATTTCCTTATAACTACAACACAATCCTATATGATAAACTTCTTAATGTTTTTAGGCGGGTGTTTAATCCCATATTCTTTGTTACAATAATGTATTCAATAGGGATTTTTCTTGTAGCTAAGGAAAAATTTAACCCTTTTTCCAAGCTGCGATAGATGAGAGGGTTGAAAATTGTACTCAATAAATTATCAATTTTTTTATTTAAAAGGTGAGATATAACATTATAATTAAGAGGGATGCGGACCATTATAACATTGAGTATTTCATTTTCTAGGGAATTCATTGAGGACTATACATACCAAACTAGGAATTAAAGGAAGAGATGGGTTCTTGCAACATACTTGATGACCTAGAATGATAGGGCTTCTTAGTGTCAATAAAATATTTTTCTTCAATATCCTCTCATGTCTCCTCTTAGATAGCGTTTAATATAGGTATTGAGGAAGATTATTGTATGTAATGATCCTTCTCACATATGTTGCATCTGTTAAGTGGGAATTCCCTTAGAGGATGTTTCTCCATGCACCTAGAGTATAATATAGCTAGAACTTTCTCTACTTCTATATGTTTCTTATTTGCATGAAACACACCAAACTAGGAGGACATCAAGCTCAAATTGTTAGTTTTAGAATTGTCCGCAAGGTTTCTAATTTATTCTTGTGTTTCCCCATTATTGTTTGTCTTTAGAATCATATTAGAAGTATCAAATGTCATGGCCCTGTTTCTCATTGATCCTCTGGAACTACTTTGAAAAAGTTGGGCAATTTGATCATAACATTCCTTGGATATATCTCCTTTCCCCAAGAGATTTAGAATATAAAGGAAATCATCCTGCATTCCTCTAATAACAACTGTTTTAACTATTTCCTTGTCCAGATTACTATGCTAAGATATTTGCAAATTATACTGAAGGTGCTCAACATACTCTTCTAAGTTTTCATCCAGTGTTTGAGTGATCCTAAATAGTTCATCTCTCTGATCTCTAGAATGATAGTAGTCCTAATAATTCTATATAATGGTCCTTTTCATCCCATCCAAGGAGGTAATGAATGCTCCACCAATTCTCGTAAACCATCTAAGTCCAACTCCCTTTAGTGTAGCTAGAAATAATTTTAGTTTTTCTTCATTGGTGGTGTAATTATAACTCCTACAGAAGTTGTCAAATTCAAAAAATAAATGTATCTAAATCGTCTATAATTGTACCCTAGAAAGTAGGAAGTAAAAATAAATGGATGCTCTCCATTGGGTCATGTCCTTGGTGATATCTATTAGGAAACTCAAACTTGGTAAGCACACTACCTCAATTCTACCTAAGAGCTTGAGAGTTTGGTATAGTTGTTACAACTGACCCCCGTAGTAGAGGAGATTTTTCTATTCTTGGTGATGGGGTTTTTTTAAGCTATTCAACCTATTTATGTTTCTCAAACATGGTAGTCCCATCACCTATTGGTTAATTTCATTTTTAATGAAAAATTCATTCACTTGATTTTCATGTGCAAATGTACTGATTTATATATGGATTTGGATGATTGATATGCTTATTGTAAATCTATTCCTAATATGTTGTTTATATGAAAATTACCCTATAGGGTGTTACACATTCACATAGTTAAAGGTTTCATTTAATTGAAAACTTTCCTTTTGACAAGGGTTTTTCTCCTTCCTCTTTCTCTTTCCTTTCTTCACATTATTGCTTCTAGTCTCTTCATGTATGAGCTCCAAACCATCCCATATTTATTTTAGAGAAGTTAAATCAATTATTGTATCAATATCCTTATTATGAATATTGTTATACATAACACATTTTGCCCTAGCATTCCAATGTTGTTCTTGCAAAAAGAGAGAGTCTTTGCAGTAACCATCACATACAAGCTTCCATACACCAAGTTCATAATATTTTAGTTTTGTTTTAACCTTATCTTTTAATTCATGAAGGTCTTCTATGCTCAGCATAGGTACACTTTGGTAGTCCATGACTCAACTAGACCTACCCTCAAGCTGTTAGGCTTATACAGAAGGAACCCGCTCTGATACTAATGGAAGAAATCTTGAATAATGGAGAGGTGCAGGGGGATTAGTTTATTATATTCATGGACATTAAAATTATTTTTATTGATATCATTAACTGAAATATTACATGATAAACTTAAAAAATAATGACCAGTAGATTGAGTATGTGAAGAACAAGTAATAAGAAAACCAAAACATCACATTACTACATAATAAAAACACATATTGGCACCAAATATATGTGGACACCCATAAAGAGAGAACGCCATGATTTTATTATTGTTGTGATGCAAAGTCAAGCTCCTATTCCTTATTACATATGATTTTCTGTTGGCTCCAACCTACAGGAGGTTGATGCCTCAGTTTTTTGCAAGTTGCAACATGCAAGGAAGCTCACTCCCATACGTTTTATGTCAGCTACAACCCATAGGAGGCTCCTACTTCAACCAACTCCAATTGGATATTTATCAAGCCTCAACTTGAAAGGGGACTACAACCCCCTGATGCAAACAAGAAATAATAATGTTTAGTTTACCTGGTCATAAATTATACATATATCCACCTTAATTTGTACATGTTCTTCCCTTCAATTCTACTTCACGTAAGTTTCAAATGTGCGAGGTGACTAATGCATAATACCTCAATAAACTCTTCCACATTCTCCCACTCTCTAACCACATTATGCTTCCAAAAACAACATCTTTTATAAACATAATTTGCTGGTTGTTTGTATTCCGCATAAGAATATGAAGTGAATAGGCTTGACTCTTTTCCTTCCACTCATTCATTTCAAAATTCTTCATATTTTGAATATTATAAAATAAATATTTGCTCCACCACATATTATTTCAACCATATATAATGATTAGGTGCATCAATACCAACATAGTGGAAAAAACAACGTTATTCCACCACAACACGTGCAAGAATTCTCCAATGTAAACAATATGCACACAACATATGAAAATACTGTGAGCACATGTATCCAACATTCACTCTCTAAAGCCATATATATGATCAAATTCATCTTTTCTTCATGCCATTGCCTCAACCTTATTGAGTCTTGTCTTGTTTCACTGTCATGGAATCTTGCCTTCGCTGTCATGGAGTTTTTACTTTATTGTCATGGAGTCTTGTCTTTCCTACCATGGAGTCTTGCCTTTGCATCACAACAATTCACTTAACAACAAATTAGTGTCACCGCAAATTATTCATTAAACAATCTCTACAACATTATCCAAGAATCAGGCCATCAACATGCCATGAACATAAACATCAAGCCATCAACATGCCAACATCAATGTTGTATCAAACCATCAATGTATTTGCGACTCCTTTGTGCCTTGCACCTACTTACCTTGCTAATCCTTTGCTTGTTGTTCCTTGTGCTACTCCTTTTCCATCAATGACAATATTTCCAACATATACTACTAACAACATCCTAAAATATTCCATGGAGATTAAATTCCCACCTATTGAATTGACAATTATGAAAAATTAAATTAAAATTATGGAATTTCTATTCCAAAATAAACCAACTTATCGAACATAGTAAAAATAATAAATAAATCAAATAAATTATAATATCTAAGAAAATTAAATAGGTATCAAAATTTGTAATGTATATTCTTTTTATTCATTTAATATAAAACAATAATTAACAAGGGCTACATAATAGCTAGTACCTTCTCCTTAACTTAAATACAGATACATAATGATTTTATCACAAAAGTAAAACAACTAATAAAATATTGTATTGTGGAATACCACCACATAAAATTAAGAAATATGATTAACTAGTATTGTTTACATTAATATAAGAAAGAAAGAAAGAAAATTATTATAATGTCCACAATGCTAAAGATAGCTTATGAGACATATTTATTCTTGATCAGGTTTATGTATTCGACCATTTTCATGTGAAACCTCACAATAATCGCTCCCAGCTTCTTGACAAACCCCTTGCTAAATAGATTATCCCAAGACCTAGCTGCGAGAATATCTACATAACTTTCCTTGTTTTCATTAAAGGTGTCACATTTTAAAATGAAACGCTTTTCTGTTTCCATTTCTCTGGAAGAAAAAAATATATATACTCTTTCCTCCCATACTCCTTTTGGCCTTTTGCAACACCTTGTTTGACAACAACGTTGATGAGAATTAGTCCTTAAGTGAGAAATAAGAATTTTGGCTCTCCAAGAAATATTGGCCTTTATGTACACCCTTTGTTGATGATTATGAGTACGATTACACACTTCAATATTGTATTTTTCTTTCTCCCTATTTCCTTATCCCAAGTACCCTTGTGGAACTTATCCATAACAAAATATTTTATATCTTTACTATTTATGAGACACATGTTCAAGCAAATACCCCATTTACTAAACCATTTGTTATTTTGCTGCATCCAAGTCTTATTTTTTTTGCAAGATATGCCATTAAAGACAACCTTAGGCCAACTACACTCTTCCAGTTGCTCAAATTTTTTTAAATACCTTATGAGTCGCACGATAGAAATTTCTTCAATAGGAGTAGCCCTCACTTCAGTTAACAAGATAGAGTAAAGAACTACATTTTTAATTTTGAATTTGTTTGTAATCAAACGATTCTGAATTTTCTCAATTTGTTTACACTGCATCTGAGATGTATATCTCACCCACACTTCACAACCATAGAGAATCACGAGAATCACTAGAAGCCCAAAAAGAGTTTGAATAGTTTTCGAGTCCCATAACTTTTCCTTTTTACACCTATTTTGAAAAGCATAAAATGCTTGCCAACCGCCCAAAGTTCTTTTATTTCTACAACCATCTGACCTTAGATTTTTGTTGAAGTGAATTATGAGGTATTTGTAATCCACAACTTCTTCCAAAATGTTGCCTCCAAAGTAGAACTTATGTTGGTTATGTTTTCTGTTTTTAGAGAAAACTATTACTTTTGTTTTCCTAATAATGAATTGTGTCCCCATCCTTTTACAAAATTCTTAAGGGATAGTAAGCACTCTTGCAAAACAGGAGTAGATTTAGTGATCATAATAAGGTCATCTACATACACAAGAAGCGTTATAAAATACTTGCCAAAATGGATACCGTCACCCCCTTGCGAATTTAACCACTCCTCAAGATTGTCGATATGTAAACCACAAAGTGTAGGAGAAAATGAGCAATCTTGCTTGACCTAGATATCACTTCTAAAACTTTTAGAAATGCCTACTCAAGCTTAAATTTTGATTTCCACGTTTTCATATAGCATGTGCACAACTACTCTCAAATACTCACTTTTAACCTAATATTATTATTTTTTAATTGAACCGACTATAAAATCGACTTCCGCAAAAAACAATGTAAACTTTGAAACGGGAACTATAAACTCAAAACGGGAACTCTGGCCCAAAAACCCCAAAAAAACATCAAAAAGAGTGCTAAAAACGAAAAGTGTGTATAATGGAACGATGTTTTTTTTTTAGGTGCCAATTTTGAACGTGTTTTAAAAATGGTGGTGACTACGAAATTTTCGTGCAAAATATAGCTTCAAAACAAAAGTGATGCTACTGGAATAACGTTTTTTTTTTAGGGTCAATTTTCAAACTTTTTAAAAAATGCTAATAAAACCAATTTTTTATGTCTCAAACAAAGTTAATTTTTAAGGAAAAAACACATTAATGTTTCTGGTAGAATATCATTTTTCTTTCCTAAGTATAAATTTAACATGTTTTCAACCACACCATGCTAGATACAAAAGAAATTGAAATTTTTTCAACTATAAAATTAAAAAACCATGACATTATGAACAAAGTATATCACTTAATGAAATCAAAAGTCTTTATTTGTATACTGAATAAAACATACATTATATCTCTAATTTGATATTGCATTGTAGATATTTAAACAATAAAATTTATCATACTTAAGACATAATCCAACAACATAAAAATGCTTCATAACTTCTCATTTAACAACATATGGAAAACATTAATTTTATTTGAAGATATGATGCATACATCAGTTATATAATCTGTCTTAAACAATTATTCAAAATCACTCATATTTTCTTGCACACCATCACAATTCACATCTTCAGATGAGTGACTGGATGCTGACGAAAATGTTCCATATTCTTCTCTTTGATCAACTATTGCCCCATCTGAGTCCACATGCATGCCCAACATTCCAGGTTTCAAAATTCTTCTAGATCTACGACTGGTTTCAGCAGACTCCCATGTCAACACTATTCCTTATGGTAACAACCTTTTCAGAATCTCTATCGTCTTGAAGCGAAGAGTTCCTCTCTTTGTTAAATTGAAGTCATAAGCAAGTATGTCAACATCCTCCAATTGTAATATGTCTGTGCTGCGGTGATTTATATTTGTACTCTTTCTTTTTCATTTTCCACCATTTTTATTGTCAACTACCATCTCTGGCTTATACACACCATTGAATGGGTGTGTATTTGTGGCATACCAATGTACTTCAACAATTGTAACATCCTCATTTTCTTTAAAGACCTTTATAACTTTAGCAACCCAAAATGGATAGCCTTTGGGATCTCCATCTACTAGCACTGCAATCATGCAACCCTCCTTAATATCATGTACTGAACCCCTATAAAGGTCTTCCATGGCTTCACGTTGTGCACGAGATCTTCTGGAACCAATATACATCTCTCTTTCCATTGCCTGTGAAGAATTAATAATACCTTGAGTTTGTTGCTGTTCAACAATGTTTACTTCCTCTTGTTCATTCGACACATTTTGTGGCCAAATAAATAGATTTTTCAAAGGTATATCTTCATTGGTTGTTGTTGAAATGATATCACTTTGATTATTGAAAAATGACTCCCACCAAACTGAATCAGCAATGTCAA
>APFE030080055.1:1763-34635 GCA_000404065.3 Pinus taeda
CAGCAAGGAATTTGAAGAATTCTGTAAGAAGTGTGGTATAGCATGACAGAAGACTACTCCATATACACCTCAACAAAATGGAGTCGCAAAAAGAATGAACAAGGCGTTGATGGAAAGGGCAAGAAGCATGCTCAATGGTGCCGGGTTAGGACAAGAATTCTGGGTAGAGGCGGTGGATACTGCATGTTACCTGTTCAACAGGTCACCTTCATCCGCGTTGGAAGATAAGACTCCACAATAAGTATGGACTGGTAAGAAACCCTCTCTTTCACATCTGAGGGTATTTGGATGTGATGCATATGTACATGTTCCAAAGGAGAAACGAACCAAGTTGGATAGTAAATCTGAAAAGTGCATCTTTATTGGGTATAAGGATGGTTTAAAGGGTTATAAGCTTTGGAACCAGTAACAAGGAAGGTTGTGTACAGTTGAGATGTGGTGTTTAGAGAGGTGAAAGATGTTATTAAACATGAAGTCCAACCAAAGGAACGTGTGAATATAGAGTTTGAACTAAAGGAGGAAGAATCAGACTCTGTAGCAGAGGAGGAATCAGAAGATGAAGAGCCACAAACTCCGGCTGTGAGAAGATCAGCTCGAGAAGGAAGGCAGCCAGGAAGGTATAGTCCATCTGCTTTCTCTTCAAACTTTTCTTTGTTTGTTACTGATGATGATCCCAGAACTGTGAAGGAAGCAGTGGATTCAGAGGATGGAAAACTCTGGAAAGAGGCCATGGTTGATGAAATGGCATCTTTGCACAAAAATGAGGCTTGGGATCTGGTGGAGTTTCGGCTGGAAGGAAACCCATTGGCAGCAGATGGGTGTTCAAGAAGAAGACAAATGCAGAAGGGAAGGTGGGGAAATAACAAAGCTCGTTGTAGGCAAAAGGTTATTCCCAGGTGCGGGAATTTGATAATTTGGTGGATATTTTTCTCCTGTTGCCAAGGTAACTTCTGTTAGATTACTTTTATCTGTTGCTGCTGCTTTTGATTTTGAGGTAGAACAGATGGATGTGAAGACAGCATATCTTCACGGGGATTTGGAAGAGGAAATCTACATGAAGCAACCTGAAGGCTTTGCGGTGAAGGTAAGAAAGAACTAGTATGCAAGTTAAAGAAGTCTCTGTATGGGTTAAAACAGTCACCAAGGATGTGGTATCAGAAATTTGATACATTTATACGGGGACTTGGCTTCACCAGAAGCAAAGCAGATCATTGTGTGTATTTAAAATTAATTGGTGACCGTGTTATTTATTTGGTCTTGTATGTGGATGATATGTTGTTGGTTGGAAATGACAAAGAAATTATCCAAGATTTGAAGACCCAATTGTCCTCCAAATTCGACATGAAATATCTGGGTACTGCAAACTATATTTTGGGCATGGAAATTAAAAGAGATCGGGCAAAGAGGAAGCTCAGGTTAAATTAGAGGAAGTATGTCGAGACAATATTGCAGAGGTTTAATATGCAGGATAGTAAACCGGTGAAGGTTCCTATTCGTGTAGGTGTGAGGTTATCTGTTGAACAGTGTCCCAAGACACAAGAAGAGGAGGAGGACATGTCCCGTGTTCCATATGCAAGTGCAGTTGGTAGCTTGATGTATGCCACGGTCTATACTAGACCACACATTGCACATGCAGTGGGAGTATTGAGCAGGTTTATGTCAAAACGAGGGAAGGAGCACTCGAAAGTAGTGAAGCGGGTTTTCAGGTATTTACGTGGCACTAGTGATTATGGTTTGTGCTACCAAGGGAGACCAAGATTGGACAGAGTGTTAGATATCCGTGGCTTTGTTGATGCAGACTAGGCTGGAGATCTGGATGAGAGAAGATCTACAAGTGGGTATGTGTTTAATGTATTTGGAGGTACAGTCAGTTGGATGAGTAAGAAACAATATGTAGTGTCATTATCAACTACAGAGGCAGAATACATGGCAGCCACTCATGCAATCAAGGAAGCAGTTTGGTTGCAGAGATTGTGTTCAAGTATGGGGTTAGTACAGGGAGCTATAAGGATAGAGTGTGAAAGCCAAAGTGCAATTTTCTTGGCAAAGAACCCTACTTATCATTCAAAGACAAAGCACATTGATGTTCAGTATCACTTTGTGAGGGATATGATAGAAGACAAAAAGGTGTTCCTTGTAAAGGTGGACACTTTGAAGAACACTGCAGATGCATTGACAAAATCTGTGAGCTCTGAGAAGTTCTCTTGGTGTAGAGAAACAATGGGCGTTTCAGGGCTGGAAAAATGACTAAGCTCTCTTCCGCCCCCCTGTGGAAAGAAAACAACAAGTGGGAGATTGTTCGTTTGTGTTATATTCTTTCCACAACTAACCTACGTAGTGAACAGGGGGGTTAGAGGGGGCGTGGAGCCCCCCCCTTCGTTGCGCCGATTGCGCAGCGGGCGGGTGGCAGCCCCCACTATCCAGGGGGTTTGAGGGGGGCGGGTAGCCCCCCTGTACGGGGTTCGGGGCAGCGCCCTAGGAATTTTTTTTTTGGACCCTATATTAGGTTGGGAGAACCTACCTATTGTTTTTCGGTCCATGGTTTTGGATGTGATGGTTTTTCGGTCCATGGTATTAGATGCTTCGACATGTATAAATATGTATTGTAGCATTGAAAGGATAATGTAATGAAAAATCAAGCTGGTAGTCTCGGTTTTGAGATCAAGTGGGAAATATCTGTGTATATGTGTTTTATGTGTTATGCTCTCGCATTTTTATTTTTCGTGTGATTTAGAATTCGCATGCAGTTAATTTATGTATGGGGTTAAAACCTACAGTTTCTAGAATCACATGTAGGATTCTAGATCTTTCTACACCACCATTAGTTTCTAGAATCACATGCAAGATTCTAGATCATTCGAGATCTGACATGCAGGATCCTAGATCAGTTGAGATCTCCATCTCAGTCACATACAGGATTTTCTAGATCATTCCAGATCTCCATCTGAGTCACATACATGATTCTATATCCTTCTTCTGCCTCTATAGGTTTGTAACTTCTCTGGCTAAGGAAAGCAAGCCAAGGCCCAAGCGTGTCATGTAATGCAAAGTGACTTATGTTCTCCAATTATTGTTTTATCTATTCCATTGTTTCTAACTAAGTAATCTTGTTGTTTCTCCATTTGTTTGTCTCTGCGAAATTATTCTTTGTTATTGCCGATTAAGTCTCTGAGTATAAATCCGATGTGTGTTCTGTATGCTCTCATCTAACAACTCTTATGAGAGCCAAGTTCGAATATCCACCATGTAAGCCGCTTAGTACCATCGCCTTTCTCTCGCCGTGTTCTTTAAAACGTTGGTTGTCACCGCTCGAGCTGTTGAAGGATATGTCAAGGAAATAGTTAAGGAATGCTAAAACTAAAAGACAGTTGCTCGATTTTGAAACATGGAGAGTTGTACGTGTTGCTGGAGTTTGAAAAGTGGAGATCGTGGAGATTGGAGTTGAAACGTGGTGTTCGTAAGTTTTTTTTACATTATGCTTGCACGTATATGTCAAGTTTTTTTCTTAAACCAACATATGTATGTGTGAAATGTGAAATGTGAAAAGGTTAAAACATTATATATGTTTTTATATTTATTATGAAACATATATAATTATATGTTGGAATTCTGAAAAGTATATTTTGAAAGGGAGCATGAATTTTGAAAAGGGTATTTTAAAAGGAGGAAGGTCATTATTACTAAATTTTAAAGAGTAATAATTAAAGTTTTATTTTTAAGTGTAGTTTTTTTGTTTTGGGGCGTGAATTTCATTGAAAATGGAGACAAAAGTTACATATATGGAGAAGTTGAGCAAGGCTAATTTTTCCCTATGGAAATCATAGATGGAGGATATATTGATTTTAAAGAATCAGTATTTACCGATTGAGGGCACAACAAAGAAACCCTCATTGATGACAAATGAAGAGTGGAATAAGCTAGATAGAAAAGTGATTGCAAAATTCCACCAATATTTAGCAAAGAATGTTTATTTCAATGTGTTCGGAGAAAAGACGGCTGAAGGATTATGGAAGAAGCTCCATGATCTATATGAGAATAATACATCATCAAAAAAAGTGTTCTTGATGAAGAAGCTTTATAATCTCAAAATGAAGGAGGGTGCTTTAGTTGTTGAGCACATGAATGCATTTATGTTAAATTGGCAACTAGGGCAAAACTCCATGTGGGTCAGCTTATTTATGGCAGCTGATATTTTTACTGGATCCCTCTCGTTGAGAGGTGTAGAATTGATCCAAGGATCATTCGATTCTGATATGTATTTATGGAGATATGAATTTATTTAGATTATGATTTTATTATCCCGTCGACAAACTCTTATGTAGGCTCTAGAAGCCCAACCTACATGTCTATTCAACCTCTACAACTTTAGTATAAATAAGAGAGGATTTTGGAGTCATTACCACAACACATTCTTAAGGTATTCTCGTCCTCTCCACGTTTCTCGGTTTCGGTGAAGGAGGGACACCAAAAGTGTACGATCGTCTTGTATGGTTCCCTAGCTGCAGAGCTGCAGATGAAGCCCTAGCTGCGTATGATGATCTTAGCAGCAAAGATGGAGGCCCTCGAGACCCTGATATGCTATGCTAGATCTAGACAAGTCACGGTCAATGAAACACGTGATATGTTTCCCTAAACTGCTTTTGAAGAGCTGCACATAATGTTGTTCATGATTCAATGTCAATGGAACACTGCCAATAGCACGCAGCAATGGCAATAGATATTACATATTAATAAGGAGCTCACGCTGGATGTGATATGGTTCGGTGGACTTATTACAGTATTCAGGGAATACGCCGATGTTGTACATTGATACGCAGATTAGTGAATACTTTGTTCCTTTCACGCAAGACAGTCTCGTGATAAATCTGCTCTGTTGTCATATGGAAGAGCCACAGCATACTCACCATGAGGAGAATGCAATACATAAGGAGTTCTAATACGCATATCGGAATAAATTCCACACAGTTATAATATGCATATGGTAATCATGCCACGCAATCATATAATACCTTGTAGTTATAATAAGCATATGGTAAGGAAGTCACGTAGTCATATAATATACCTTGCTATAACGTAAACGCTGGAAAATATACGCTGCAGTACATAAGTTTTATATATATGTTGGATAGTATATACGCTGGGCGGTAATGAAAACACTAGACAATATACGCTGGGAAATCCTGGTTATATATATACGCTGGACATGAATATACGCTGGGCAATCCTCTTTATATATATATACGTTGGACATGTATATACGCTGGGCAGTCCTCGTTATATATACATTAGTCAAGTAGTCATTAATGGACCACTATCATCAAGCCGTAGTGATGAAGTAAACGTAGTCATGGTGTTGGAGCAATGCCAATACATTGTGCGTAATGGGATTTCATGGAACTATAGCCTAGCTACTTTGCTAGGCTGCAAGCCATAGCAAGCGGCTAAGGCTGATATATATATGACCTCCTGAATGAAGCAACATAAGTGTAATATGAGCAGAATGATGATCTGCATAATGGGCAATAGTATAAGCAGAATGATGAATGAGCAAGCAGCTAAGGCTGATATCAACAGAGGCAAATTGTTGCAGCATGATGAAACAACGAGAGGGTAGAGGAAGCAGCATGGTGAGCAACACTATGATACATTAGCACGGGCAATAGCGTGATGACGATGATGGATGAGATCACGAATGGCCAGCATGATAATAACCATGATTAGTGTAGCATGGTACAGCAAGAGGACCATATGCAACACGATGTCAGTTGAAGCAGAATGTCTTCAACTGATCTCATCGTTATAGGAGATGATCTATGCTTAGATCCAGACAAGTCAAAGTATCGACTTCTGTTGTATATGTACTATCTCTCTCTCTCTTTCTCTGCTGAACTTTGAAGATAAAAGAAGATTTGATCAAAGGGTTTCCCCACACATTGTGGGGTTTTTCCCTTGCTCGCGCCATATCTTGTGTCCTCATGGCTTGGCTTGTCTTCTGCATTTTATATTTATGCTCTATATACAGTTTATCATAATTCTGATGTGATTGCTAACTGTGAAAATTTAAATAAATTGCTCTAGCATAGAACATACCTAACTTAACATGGTATTAAAGCTGAGGTGAAGACAATGCCCAAGCAAGAGTGAAACAACAATCACCAAAGGCAGTTGGGACAAGACAGAAGGATAAATGGGTTCCTCGTAATTCACCTAGGGTGAAGTCGAAGCAGAGAATGTTATCAGAATGGCGCAGCGGAAGTTTCTAATAATCACTTCATTGGAAAGTTCAGATCTAAGGGTGGAAGGAAAGGCGGATGCCTTGTTCGACCGTTATGTGAAGGAGTGTCCGAATGGCAGAGACGCATCCCTTGATGAAGATAACAATCATTCCTGGGACATCTTCAATGATCAAAGGAATGACTAGTAATCAAGGAAATGGTCGACTCTTCCACGAAAGAAAGGAACATTAGAATCCCTTTTATGTACTTGATCACAAGAGGAACCCGATGTCCATCTCGGAAATGGAAGTAAAAGGTTACAGGATGGCACGTATCAATGGAAAGGTATGTGTTTATATATGTTTTGAGTTCTGGGTTGTATCAAGTTGCAGGAAGTCCACTGGGGACCATGTCCGTTGACTTGGCACCGAAGGTGTGTGAGTGAGATGGTGACTTGGATGCCTGAATTCAAAAAGGAGCATGAAGGTACATGTCTGAAATGTACCAAAGGAAAATATTATAAGGGAACCATTCTCATGATTGGAAATATCATGTATACAGCTAGAAGAAAGCCCTCTATGGCTTGAAGCAAAACACCTCGGGTGTAGTATAAGAGGATTGATAGTTGTCTAATGCAGCTAAGACTCACAAGTAGTGAAACCGATCCAATGCATTACTCGAAGGTTGAGGATGATAAACCTCTCGTACTGGCACCTATGTCTGACAGGTGCAGACCCTCTCATTTATAGGAGATAGAGGGAGTTGGGTTCTGAATGTGGAAAGGTAAGCTGCAAGCTTGTGACTACCTCAAGGATCTTAACTTTTAGAAGTTATATGGTAGTGATGTCGGACCTGATTTGGGAAATGCATCTGAGTTTCATAAACTCTTTTGCATTGATGTTCTTGGAGAACCTTCATCCAGACATCTGTGTTGCAGTTAGCATGGTGAGATCATATTTGGTTGAGCCTCACTAGATTGATGCCAAGAATCTTCTGAGATTTCTTCGTGGCACAATGTTTTAAGATACACTGTCGGAGATGTAAGACTTCTTGGATATACTGATGCTGATTGGGCAGGTAGTGCGGTGGACCGTAAGAGCACTTCCGGGTACTGTTTCACCTTCGGATCTTCTTCAATATCCTGGATGAGCACGACGCAGAAGTCGGTGGCTTTGAGCACCGACGAAGCAAAATATATTGCTGCTAGCACGACCTCGTGTGAGGCAGTCTGGTTGCGAAAGCTCTTTAGTGAGCTATTTGAATTTACATTGGATACCACTGTGATTCTTTATAACAACCAGAGGTGGGATTCGATTATTAAGGAATCCCGTATTCGTCGATTTCTCCAGCAGATATACATCATCTGGGATATGGTAAGTCGATGAGCAAGGAGGCTCCATCACATTAAGATGATATATAGGTTGATACACCTTGTCAAAGCCTCGAGGAAAGATCTAATCTATGATTTTCCCAAATGAATTGGAGTCGGCAAGAAACCCTTGTACAAGCGCCCTACATGTTCCATACATTGAGCTCTGGGAGGTCTGAGGGCTTGCGGTTCCTATCGAAGAAACATATGACCACAGGGTTACTCACCCTCTCCTAGTTGGTGTGCACTGGAACAAGATGATTCACTCTCTTGTGGAACAAGATGATTCGCTCTCTTGTGGAACATGATGATTCACTCTCCATTGTAGCAGGATTGATGTGTTCTCCTGTGAGGCCTAGATTGATGTGTTCTCCATGGCAGCCTGGATTGATGTGTTCTCCATGGCGATTGTAGTAGGAGTTGTACCATACTATGACGCTGACTTCGAGTCGGTTGAGACTGGTCTGGGACTAGTGGTACATACTCTGAGACTGACTTTGTGTCAGTGCAGTACTGGTCTAGGACCAGTGAGAGTGGTACATACTATGACGCTGACTTCGGGTTGGTTGAGAGTGGTCTGGGACCAGTGGTACACTCTCTGGAACTGCGATACTGGTCTCGGACCAGTGGTAGGAGTGGTACTTACTATGAAGCTTACCTCAGGTCAGCTCAGACTGGTCTGGGACCAGTGGTACGCACTCTGATTGATGCAAGATTAGTGTGTTCTCCTGTGAGGCCTGGATTGATGTGTTCTCCATGGCAGCCTGGATTGATGTGTTCTCCATGGGGACTGTAGCAGGATTGATGTGCTCTCCTGTGAGGACATGATTGATTAGTTCTCGTGTCGAGGCATCCTACCCATGCAGTCTGGGACTCATGGGAAGTACCTCTCACCTGATCAATGAGCAGGGAAATGAAGTTAGGGACCATAGTAGTACCGATGGATGCATCATTGTATCTACCGCACTCCCTACGCTAGGATGACCTCCATTGATCTGGGATCAATGATACTGGTCTGGGACTAGTGGTAGGAGTTGTACATACTATGACGCTGACTTCGGGTTGGATGAGACTGGTCTGGGACCAGTAGTATATACTCCAAGACTGACTTCATGTCAGTGCAGGACTAGTCTGCGACCAGTGAGAGTTGTACATACTATGACACTGACTTCGGGTCGGTTGAGACAGGTCTGGGACTAGTAGTACACTCTCTGAGCCTGCGATACTGGTCTGGGACGAGTGGTAGGAGTGGTACTTACTATGAAGCTGACTTTGGGTTGGCTGAGACTAGTCTGGGACCAGTGGTATGCACTCTGAGACTGATTTTGAGTCAGTGGAGGATGATACTAGTTTAGGACCAGTGAAGTTGTACTCACTATGACACTGACTTTGGGTTGGTTGAGACTGGTCTGGGACTAGTGGTACATACTCTGAGACTGACTTTGAGTCAGTATGGTACATCCTCGACCATTTCTTCTTCTTCATAGACCATCGGAGATGAGCAGAGCAGAGCCAGCAGAGCAGAGCTAGCAGAGCTGAGCTGAGAAGAGCAGAGCAAAGCCAGCTGAGCTGAGCAGAGCAGAATAGAGCTAGTAGAGCTGAGCTGAGCAAAGCAGAGTAGAGTAGAGCAGAGCCAGCAGAGTTTAGCAGAGTTGGGCAGAACAATGCAGGGCACTGATGTCAGAGATAGTACAGTCGGACTTATGGATCAATGGATGGAGTTCTCCCTAGTTGAGAGGGAGTGTTAAATTGGAAACTAGGGCCAAAATCCATGTGGGTCAGCTTATTTATGGTAGCTGATATTTTTATTGGATCTCTCTCATCGAGAGGTGTAGGATTGATCCTAAGATCATTCGATTCCGATATGTATTTATCCAGATATGAATTTATTTAGATTATGATTTTATTATCTTGTCGACCAGCTCTTATGTAGGCTCTAGAAGCCCAACCGACATGTCTATTCAACCTCTACACCTTTAGTATAAATAAGAGAGGATTTTGGAGTCATTACCACAACACATTCTTAAGTTGTTCCCCTCCTCTCCATGTTTCGGGGTTTTGGTGAAGGAGGGACACCAAAAGTGTACACTGGTCTTGTATGGTGCCCTAGCCGTAGAGCCACAGGTGAAGCCCTAGCTGCGTATGATGATCTTAGCAGTAAAGATGGAGGCCCTAGAGACCCTGATATGCTATGCTAGATCTAGATAAGTCACGATCAATGAAACACATGATATGTTGCCCTAAACTACTTTTGAAGAGCCGCACATAATGTTGTTCGTGGTTCAATGTCAATGGAACACTGCCAATAGCACACAACAATGGAAAAAGATATTACATATTAATACGCAGCTCACGTTGGATGTGATATGGTTCGGTGGAAATATTACACTATTCAGGGAATACGCTGATGCTGTACATTGATACACAGATCAGTAAATACGTTGTTCCTTTCACGCAAGACAGTCTCGTGATAAATCTGCTCTGTTCTGATATGGAAGAGCCGCAACATACTGATCATGAGGAGAATGCAATACATCAGGAGTTATAATACGCATATGGGAATGAATTCCACGCAGTTATAATACGCATATGGTAATGATGCCACGCAATCATAAATACCTTGCAGTTATAATACACATATGGTAATGACGTCACGTAGTCATATAATATACCTTGTTGTAACATAAAAACTGGAAAATATACGCTGCAGTACATAAGTTTTATATATATGTTGGATAGTATATACGTTGGGCAGTAATGAAAACACTGGACAATATACGTTGGGAAGTACTGGTTATATATATAAGCTGGACATGTATATACGGTGGGAAGTCCTGGTTATATATACACTAGTCAGGTAGTCATTAATGGACCACTATCATCAAGCCGCAGTGATCAAGTAAACGTAGTCGTGGTGTTGGAGCAATGCCAATACGTTGTGCATAATGGGATTGCATGGAACTATAGCCTAGCTACTTTGCTAGGTTGCAAGCCATAGCAAGAAGCTAAGGCTGATATATATATGAACTCCTGAATGAAGCAACATAAGTGTATTATGAGCAGCATGATGAGCTGCAAAATGGGCAGTAGTATAAGGAGAATGATGCATGAGCAAGCAGCTAAGACTGATATCAACAGAGGAAAATTGTTGTAGCATGATGAAACAATGAGAGGGAAGAGGAAGCAGCATGGTGAGCAGCACTATGATACATTAGCACGAGCAGTAGCATGATGATGATGATGGATGAGATCATGAATGGGCAGCATGATAATAACCATGATTAGTGTAGCATGGTGTAGTAAGAGGACCAGATGCAACACGATGTAAGTTGAAGCAGAATGTGTTCAACTGATCACATCGTTATAGGAGATGATCTATGCTTAGATCGAGACAAGTCAAAGTATTGAATTCTGTTGTATATGTACTATCTCTCTCTCTCCTTCTGTGTTGAACTTTGAAGATAAAAGAAGATTTGATCAAAGGGTTTCCCCACACATTGTGGGGTTTGTCCCTGGCTCGCGCCATATCTTGTGTCCACATGGCTTGTCTTGTCTTCTACATTTTATATTTATGTTCTAGCTGCAGTTTATCATAATGATGATGTGATTGCTAACTGTGAAAATTTAAATAAGTTGCTCTAGCATAGAACATACCTAAACTTAACAATTTAATATTATTACTAATCAACTTGCCTATGTCAAAATCATTTTAGATGATGAAATTAGAGTTTTTTTGCTAATGAGTTCTATGCCAGATAGATGGGAAAATTTAATTGTAGCTATGAGCACTTCAATAACTACAGGGACCTCGAAGTTTGATGATGTCAATAGCATTTTAATGAATAAGGAGCTGTGACGCAAGTCAATTGCGGAAAATCAGTGAGGAGAGGCTCTAGCTCTAGTTGATCGTGGTAGGAGAATGGATTAAGACTCGCAAGGGTGATTAAGATTGAGAGGTAGATCAAAATCAAGGAGAGGAAGGATCATCTCCTTTCATTGTGGCAAATCCAGGAACATGAAGAAATAATGTTGATTCTGGAAGAAAGGACAAAAGGATCAGAGACTGTATAGTACAAATCACAAGTCATTCAGCACAAATGAAGGTGAGACTACTGCTGTAACCACAGATGGTGATGTGTTATTTACTGTTTCAGTAGAGGATGCATGTGTATATACATCTACACACACTCTGCATTTCCCATTTTTCTTAGGTACAATTACTAATGGAGAAACCCATGTGTTAATTGGATCCTTGGCTCTGGGGCATTTCACCATGTAACCACATGCAAAGATAGTTTTGTTTCATATAATATGAGTGATTATGGTAGAGTGCATTTGGGGAATAATCATTTTTGCAGTTTTGTTGGAGTGGGAGATGTCCAGATCAAGATGAAAGATCAAAAAGATATATTGTTGAAACAGGTTAGGCATGTACCAGAAATGTGCATGAGTTTAATCTCTATGGGATGACTGGATTATGAAGGCTATTCAACAAGCTTTGGAAAAGGAGGCTGGAAAATTAGCAAAGGCACATTGGTCGTGGCCAAAGGACCTAAGATAGGAACATTAAACACATTGAAGACATTGATAGGAAAATTAGATTTGGCTTCTGTCACAAAAGAAGGAAATTCAACAAATCTATGGCATAAGAGTTTGGGTCACATGATCGAGAAGGGATTAGAAATCCTTATTGGTAAAAATTTATTGCGAGGTTTGAAATCCTACAGTCTTGATCTTTGTGAACATTGTATATATGGTAGACAAAGAAGGGTTTCATTCCTTAGAGGTGGCCATGGAAAAAAGAAAAATGTGTTAGAATCGGTACACTCAGACGTGTTTGGGCCTGTTAACATCAAATCATTAGGAGGAGCATCATATTTTGTAACATTTATAGATGATGCATCCAAGAAAGTTTGGAAATTTATCTCCATGGCTGAAGGAAAGATTTATTATTTACACTTTTGCATAGATTTCAGTTGTTTTTTTCCATGCAATTTTCGACAAACTTACGTACCTTAAAGTCGTTAATTTCTTAGCATTTTTTACAAACTAACTTCTAAATTTTCTATTTAAATTGGCACAATTTCTTGTCTTGCTGTGATTTAGAATTCAAAAGATTAGCCCCATTGTGATTCATCAAATTTATTAGCTTATCTACCTTCTCTCTCCTCTGTCTACATTGTTTCTTCGACTATCAATTTCCAGATACAAAAATACTTTCATGTGATTTAATAAAAGGTAGACTCATAAACTAGACCAAGGCCGCATCATTAAGGGTGGAGGGAAACAAATTTATCTTTTATTAATCTATGGTATAGTCATAGGTCATGGTCCTCATAGGCTAAAGCATGGAAGTGTGGGAGAAATGTGGGGCTCATAGCCTTCATTATTTGTCTCCCCGTTGGTTTCTCAGATGGGAAAGAACTCATTCTTCTTGCTTTCAACCATGTTTTGGATAAGTGACATGGGCTCTTCTTTGGCTATTAGTTCTTAAAAGATTTTAGGTTCCTCACTTAGAGAATTTTCTAACTCCCCCATGGTAAAAAAGGGAATCTCACACTCACACAAGGAGAGCAATGGTTGACTACTTGAATGGGTGGAGGTTTTTGGTAAGAATTTCCCTTGATTATCCCTACTCCTAGGATGCATGAAATAATTAGTTTTGTTTTTTGGGTTTTGTATCCCCACCCCCACCTTCTTTTTTAAGTTTCCAAGTGAACAATATTAATGAAAAACAAAAGGTAGGAAAAGAAAGTCAACTTCTAAGTAGAAAAAACACCTACTTGGACACCTCCCCAATAATGGTGCCAAAGAGTAATGGGTCTCAATATGTCAACAAGAATGTTGAGACTCCCGAGACAACCAACTTAAATTATCAACACGGGGTTCATACAAACTTAGCATTTAACCATGGTCAACCATGATCAACCATGTTTATCTTAGGGTTTTCTAATTTCCATAACCATTATTAAACTGCACATGATGCCCACTATAATGTTTTCCCAACATTCAGCTTGGATATGTGTCTGATGAACATGGTCTTATTTTTCCTTTAATATCCTTTATTACATTAAAATTTAACTCGAGGTTATTACAAATCCCTCTCCCTTAAGGGAAAAATTTCCATGGTGTTCTATGACACCTATGGCCACCAAAATACTGAAAAAAAAACTATTGCCTATGGATCTTTATAACATACCTTGATGTAGTATTTATAATAACCTCGTGCTGAAAAGAAAAATAAACATACCCCTTAATAACAACATTACTTAAATATCTAGAAAAATAAACATACACCAAAAACACGTTTTCTACAACCAGAAAATAATAAAGGATACAACTCCCACATTTGATCAACCATCTCCCATGTAGCTTCATCAGGCCCAAAGTGCTTCCACTGCACTTTAACTTGCTTTATTTCTTGGTTTTAGAGCATGAGTTGTTTTCAATATAAGGTGCATTGAGGCTTTGGATGGAACTCTCCCTCTCACTCCACTTGCAATACAAACAAATCAATCACATGATCAACATCATGTACATATCTCTTAAGTAATGAAACATGGAAAAAATCATGGGCTTTCATTAATCATGGGAGCGCAAGTTTGTAGGTCATTGGTTGAATACTCTCAGGGATCTTGAAAGGCCCACAATACCAAGGTTCCAACATGGCACATTACCCAATAATATAAGGTGCCCTGTTGGAACCCGTAAATGTTTAATGTTTAATGGCATATAACCCGTAACATTAAAAATTGAATCTTAAATTCCATAAATATATTTAAAATAGATGAGGATTAATGTCTTCTTCCTTGAATCTTGTTACTATGATAAAGAAACTAATGTTAAACCATAATGTATATAAATAACAATAAACAAGGTGAAACTGAACAATGATGAAAATTATTTGTTTAAACATACAATGATACATATTTATGTACACATTAAATTATTGGTTTTGTAATAGATATGGAATTCAAATTTTATTGAAAAAGATGAATACAGTACAAGTGTTGAATTCATTACATTTCATTATAGAGAAGGCTAAGAACAACAATTTCATATATCGACAATAAAAAGCGATTAAATTTTTTTTTTAATGTTGGTTCTATGTTGCATAGTCACAAGTATTATCTTGATATGAAAATCAATCACGCTCAACCATGGTCCATTGTTGCTTTCTGACAATCTAATGATTTATTAATCTAAGGCTACAACCATGGGTGAGCATGGTCCAATGCCACATTGTATCAAATATTTTCTCAATATGGAAAACAACCATAGTCAACCGTTATTATATTTTGTTGGGTTTAATAGTTTCGCCTTTGGTTTATAATCCCTCGAGTTTCTAGTGTTCATCCTTTGGATTTATTATTTCATTGGGTTTATAATATCAATGATGGTCAATAATGGCGAACAATGGTCAGTCGTATCTTATAGAATCGATCATGGTCAACCATGTTTATTTTAGTGCTTTTACTATTTATCTTAGGGTTTATATACCTTGGCTTTATAATATTTGTTCCTTTGTTTTAATCTTATCCCCTTTGGTTCATAATACATTAGGGTTCTAGTATTAATACATTGGATTTATAATATCAAACATGGTCATTCATAGTGGGTCGATGTCAACAATGGTCAAATATCACATTATGACAAAAATTGTCTCCATATGACAATAATGGACAATCATGGACAATCATGGCCAACCATGGTCAACCATGGCTAATCATGGTCAACCATGGTTAATCATGGTCAACCATATTTTATATAATGATACATAGTAAGCCATGGTCAATCTTGGTCAAACATGGTCCAATATCGCACTGTGAAAAATATTGTCTCGATATGAAAATCAATCATTGTCAACCATGGTCCACTATCGCACTGTGACAAAGATTGTCTCGATATTTAAATCAATCATTGTCTCAAATGTCACATTGTGAAAAAAATTGTCGCTATATGAAAATCACAGACAATCATAGACAATCATGGTCAACCACTTTGAATCATTATCATCCATGGTTTATCATGGCCAACCATGTTTACTTTGACATTTATAATATTAATCCCATGGGTTTATAATATCACGCATGGTTAATCATGGTCAATCATAGCGAACCATCGTTAACCATTGTTAACAATGGTCGAATGTCACATTGTGACAAAAATTGTCTCCATATGAAAATCATGGACAATCATAGCCAACCATGGTTAACCATTGTCAACCATGTTCGAGTGTCACATTGAGACAAAAATTGTCTTGATATGAAAATCATGGACCATCATGGTCAACCATCGTCGAACGTCCCATTACAAAAAATATTGTCTCGATATGAAAATCAGCAATGGTCAATCACGTCCAATGCCACATTGTGACAAAGATTGTCTCGATATGAAAATCAACCATGGTCAACAAAGGTCTAACGTCACCTTGAGATAGAGATTGTCTCGATATGAAAATCAACCACGGTCTAACGTCGTTTGTGACAAAGATGATCTTCATATGTAAATCAACCATGGACAACCATGGTCTAATGTTGAACTCTCACAAGAATTGTCTTAATATGAAAATCCACCACGGTCAACCATGTGTTTATAATATTTATTTTAGGGTTTATATAGCTTGGGTTTATAATATTTGTCCCTTCACTTTAATATTATGCCATTTGGTTCGCAATCCCTTGGGGTTTTAGTATTAATACCTTAAGTTTATTATTCCCTTGGATTTATTAAACATTTGAGTTTATAATATCAATATTGGTGAATTATGGTCAATCATAGCCAACCATAGTCAACCATGGTCAAATATCACATTATGACAAAAACTGTGTCCATATGGAAATCATGGCCAATCATGGACAATCATGGTAAACCATGTTTTATAGAATGAAACATGCCCAACCATTGTCAATGTTGGTCAGGTATTTTTGAATGTCGTATTGTGACAAATATTGTCTTGATATGAAAATCAATCATGGTCGAACATGGTACAACTTTCGCATTATAAAAAATATTGTCTCGATATGTAAATCAAATTTGTGCGTGAATGTTGCATTGTGATAAAAAAAATCTCGATATGAAAATATAAAAGGGTCTCCATCATTGAATGTCTTATTGTGACAAAGTTTGTCTTGATATGAAAATCAACCATTGTCAACCATGGGCTAATGCCGCACTGTGACAATGATTGTTTCAATATGTAAATCAACCATGTTCAACCATGGCCTAATGTTACATTGTGATATGAATTGTCTCAATATTAAAATCGACCATGGTAAACAATGTGTTTATAATAGTTATATTAGGGTTTATATGCATTGGGTTTAATATTTCTCCCTTTGGTTCGTAATCCTTTTCGATTTTAGTATTAATCCCTTGGATTTAATATTATTCTCTCATGTTTATAATATCGATCCCTCAGGTTTATAATATCAATCATGGTTAATCATGGTCAATCATAGGTAGCCATGGTCAACCATGGTCGAATGTCCCATTGTGACAAAAATTGTCTCCATATGAAAATCTTAGACAATCATGGACAATCATGGTCAAACATTGTATTGTGACAAACATTGTCTTCATATGAAAATCAACCATGGTCAACTATATTGCAATGTCAAATTTGGAAAATATTGTCTCGATGTGTAAATTAACCATGCTTAACCATAGTCAAATGTCTCATTGTGATAAGGATTTTATCAATATGAAAATCAACCATGTTGAAGCATGTTTATTTTAGTGTTTATGATATTTATCATAGGGTTTATATATGTTGCGTTAATAAAATTTGTCCCTTGGGTTCATTTACCCTTGGGGTTTTAATATTAATCCCTTGGGTTTATTATTCCCTTGGTTTTATAGTATCAATCACTTAGGTTTATTATTCCATTTGTTTTAAAATATTATTCATAGGCAAACATGGTCAACAATATCCAACAATTGTCAACCATGATCAAATGTCACATTGTGACAAAGATTGTCTCAATATGGAAATCAAACGTGATTAGCCATGGTCCAAATTCACGTTGTCACAAAGATTGTATTTATATGAAAATTAACCATGGTCAAGCATTGTCAAAAACCACATTGTGACAAGGATTGTCTTGATATAGAAATTAACCATTCTCACCCATTCTAAACCATGTTTATTGTAGTGTTTATAATATTTATCTTAGCATTTATATTCCTTGGGTTTATATTTTTTATCCTGCGGGTTTATAATATTAATCCCTAGAGTTTAATTTTATTCCCTTAGGTTTATAGTCCTTTTGGTTTTTAGTATTGATCCGTAGGGTTTGTTATTCACGTAGGTTTATAATATCAATCATGGTAAACTATGGTCAACCATGGTCCAATGTCACACTGTGAAAATATTTGAGTTAATATGAGAATCAACCATGGTCAAGCACGATCCATTGTGGCATTGTGACAGAGGTTCTCTCAATTTGAAATCAGTCATGGTCAACCATGGTCCAAGGGTTTGTAATATTTTTATTATAAACCCAACAAATGATTGTTATAAACCCAAGGGGTGAATAGTAAATGCAAGGGGTTTATAATAAAACCAAAACAGATTATAAACCTAAGAGAATAATATTAACCGAGGGGATAAAAATCCTAATGAAAAAATATTGTTAACCCTAGTTTTTATATTTCCTTGTATTTTTAGTTTTAATCCCTTAGGTTTATTATTCTCTTTGGTTTATAATATCAATCCCTTGGGTATATTAATCCAATAGCTCATATTCCTTGTGTATAAAACTTTTCATAGGTTTATAATATTAATCGCTCAGGTTAAATTACAAATCATGATCAACAAAGGGTTTATATGCATTGGATTTATAATATTATATCCATGGATTTAATAATAGTGGTCCCTTCCGTTTATAATACCTTGGAGTTTTAGTATTATCCCATTGGGTTTATTATTTCCTTCAATTTTTAATATCAATCCATTGGGTCTATTAATCTAGGGGTTCACATTTGTGGGGTATAATACTAAAACCCAAAGGGAATAATATTAGTTGAAGGGATAATAAACCCATGGGATTTATAAGAAAAACCAAGGAATTATAAACAAAAGAGAATAATATTAAACCCTAGGGACTAGTATTCTAAACCCATAGATAAATATTATAAAACCTAAACAAGCATGGTTGACCATGGTTGAAAATTGTTGATTTTCATTTTGATACAATCGTTGTCACAATGCGACGTTGGAACATGGTTGACCATGGTCAATCATCTTTATTTGAGGGTATTTAACATATTAGCATTTATATATCTTGAATCTATATACCTTGGTTCTATAATATTAATTATGTGGGTTTAATTTTATTCCTTTGGGTTTATACTCCCTTGGGTTTAGTTCTAAAACCCAATGGTATAATATTCTGTAGGTATAATATTATTTATATGGTTTGTAATTAATATTAATCCCAAGGATTTAATATTATTCACTAGGGTTTATAATTCCTTGGGTTTTAGTATTGATCCCTTGGGTTAATATTATTATCTTTGGTTCATAATTCCTTGGAGTTTTAGTACTAAACTTTAGGAACATGAAACCTTACATAGTAAACCAAAGGGATTGATATTATAATCCCAAGTGAATAATAATCCCAAGGGTTAACGCTAAAACCCAAAGGTATTATAAACCCAAGGGACAAATATTATTAAACCGAAGGGAATGATATTATAAATCCAATGTATATAAACCCTTGGTTGATTATGATTTATGTTGAACCTAAGGGATTAATATTATAAACCTATGAATAATATTGTACCCTTGGAATATGAACACTTACATTAATATAAGCAAGGGATTGTTATTGCAAACCCAAGGGATTGATACTATAAACGCAAGGGAATATAAACCTTACGATTTAAAGTAATAATCGCTTGAGTTTATTATCCCTTACGGTTTTAGCATTAACCCCTTGGGTTTATTATTCTCTTGGACTTATAATATCAATCCCTATAGTTTATTAACATAATGGATCATATTTATATTACATAATTTCAAATTAAATAATAATAAATAACATTTAATATTAACTAGTAAGAATTATAAACAAATAATAATTATTAATTATAAGGATAATATTAAAATTTTTATTGCAATAGTACTTTTTTGGTACATACAAATGGTATATTTATCAATAGTAGATAGTTTGGTATATACAAATGGTATATTTATGAATAGTATATATAAATTAAACCTTCAACTTATATCGATGACATTAATACTTTTAATGTGGTTGTGCTAGTATTAGTCCCTTGGGTTTAATATTATTCCCTTGGGTTCGGTTGTGGCCACAACCACCACCCTATCAAAATTTTTCTTGGCAACAATTTTGATTGGGTCCTTATCATGTTTTATTAACCCAAATGCATATATTTCAGGTTCAGAGCCTCGTCACAAATCGTTATCAGCCAAGCCCCAAAACCATATAAACTAGGGGCATGTATGTGTTCCGGACGTGACGGCCATATTACCCACGATATATATTCTATCACGTCCACCCTCCCAATCACATATCACAATCAACAGGGCCCGGGGCCTACATATAAGGCATACCATTATACCTGAGACCCATCGATTATTATGAACTGGAGCATATAACATTTCAAGTCCAACCTTATTGCCGAACATGGTTTTCCCTATATATTCCTTTACTTTTCGAAAAACATTAAAGTCTCGGTTTCATAGGCAAGCCTGTTGTTATGGACATGCCAGTGGTATTAACGTATATATATGTGTGTGTGTGTTTGTGTGTCTGTGTGTTTTCAGGTCTTGGGCCATATTGCATATCGGCAAAGCACAAACCTTAAACATAATGCACGCGGCTATATGGCAGACCCGCCAAGCCTATCAAATATGGTATATATATTTTCAGGTTCGAAGCCCCATCACATATTGCAATCGGAAAAGCCCCAGACTTGTGCATGTTGCGATATGTGATATACTGGACCTGATGATATTTATAAGCCCCAATATATAAAATTTGAGGTCCAGACTATGTTTTATGCGTAAATCCTTTTCACACCCATTCCCGTAGTTTTATAAAAGTTAATGAAGGTAGCGTTTATGTTATGCATGATTATTTCTCTTACATTGTTCGCAATCATGAAGATAATGATAGCTATCTCTGCAGGTAAGAAGTAAAGGACACAAGAGTGGATTTGAAGAGCCGTGTATGCAGAAGCGTTGTGTTGGAAGGTTTGGCCTCAAGTGTTTTGGGTCGGAACAGCATGCATTTCCTATACATTCCAAAAGCAAAGCTATCTCAGTTTTCATCATGAGAAGGCAACACACAGTCACCCCTTTTACCAAAATCTATTCATTTCCTCAGGAAATGAATTGCTCTAGCAAATATGCTTTCTACGTGTCAGTGGTTATGCTAACAATGCTATCTCTATACACTTCATTTTTATATTGAAAATATTGGGGAAGATGAAGAGGTAGGGAATACCTAGATTCCATGGTTTTTGCATAAATATTACCTCCGAAGACGATAAGGGGGATTTTTGTTTGGATAGTAAAAGTTTGGCTTTATTGTGAATAAGGAAGAATGTTTCGGTCGAAGAAGGAGCTTGTAGTTTATGATTATTATGCCTTTCATTCTATGTGTTTTGAAGTATGATGTTGCTACTGGCATAAGTATAAATGTGATTTTCTTTGGTGCATATTGATGGCATACTTTTGATGATTAGTCCTTTTCATTTGAATATAATTCAATCTCGTGTTTAACTTATGAGCGATCTCTGATTATAAATGGTATTAAACACTTGTTTCTAGTTTATTTGTATCGAAAGGAATGTGTATTCATGTATGAGTAATCTGATTGAAATCAAGCTCTAATACAACCTTTTTCATCTATGACTCGTTAATTGATTCATTTGGACTTGGAATTTCTTCATGGTGTTTAACCTCTTTTGTTATGCTCCTGCAGGATAGATTAGGATAGTTAGGATATAGACTAAAGTAGTTAGAAGAAGTGTAGATAGGATTTAATACATAGTGGTTAGCTATTTTATTTTGTTGATTTAATTGAATTTTTCTTCTGAGAAGCAATCCTTCAACACATATTATAGTTCATGGGGTCTCTTAAATCCTATTGGAACTAGCCATTCCAACTGAAATCAGGACTAATTTGGGCGTATGATCAAGTTATTTCCCCTTGTTGACATAGCGAGCATTCGCTATGTCAACAAATTGGTGCTAGAAGGAGGGCCTAAACTTCCTTCCACAACTTTTCAAGGTTTAATCCATAAGTTCCACGAATGGATTCAAGAAGATTAATGTATGGATTGTGAAGGTAAAAAAGATCCTTCCTCTCATTCCGAAAAGCCCCATTTCCAGGAAGAGACACTGTGGGATTAACTTGTCACCCACAAACGACCAGTCAGAAGACACACTCGGGCTTATGCTCATTCACTGAGGATCCCCCATTTGAGGGAAATCCCTGGTCTGATTTCGAAAATCCTAACGGAGAGACCCTCGACTAGAATCTCCATATCCATAACATGGCTAACTTTCCACCCCCAGGTGGGAATCAACCTCTACTTCCCCCTCCTCCAGGTGAAAATCAGCCTCCACCACCTCCTCCGTAAGCACTGCCTCTCTGGATCACTCAGGATGTCGTGGCAATACCTGGGCAGCAACATCCCCTACCCAAGAATGTTGAAAAGGTACTGCCTAAATTTGACCCTGAGCATGGAGACACCACTAAAAACCATATCAATTCGTTCTTCTTAGCCATGCGCATGCTGGGGGTAGCTGATGAAGATATAGTCTGTCACCTATTCCCTTTTACCCTGATTGGTGTAGCTTCCACATGGTACTTTAGTCCTTGAACTATCCCGTTTGAAAATGGAAACCAAAGAAAAGGTTAAGGATTTTAATATCTGGTTCAACACCTTGTTGAATAGAATCCTGGCCACTGCCAAACCAATAGAAGAGGTGCTCATGGAATTCTAGATCACTGCTCTCCCTATCCCTACTGTGATGTGGGTCAAAAGGGGTAATGCACAGACCTTACAAGGTGCCATCAATGAAGCAGTAAAAGTTGATAATGAAATTCTTAGTCTCACAGCATGCCACCATACAACTGGAGATAAGAAAGCCTCTCCAGCATCCAAGAAGAATAATGGGAGTGATAACAAAGGGGAAAAAACCAAAGGCAAGGACATCGTGGATGTGGAAGGTTTGCATTAGATCATTAAGAAACTAACAAACAAAGTCATCAATATGAAAAGGAAACATGGAGAGAGTACTAGTGGTAGTGGAGGAGAATATAGCAACAGAAATCCTTTCATGCCTTTCTATCGTAAGAAAACAGAAGGTGGGCACAGTCAACTTGTGCTACGTGTTCCATCCAATGAAGGGAATTTAAGCACAGAAGAGTTGGCTCTTATCAAATCGCTCCTCAACCAAGAAGAACCTAGAGTGGAGCTAGAGCCAAAAAAATAATATGAGGAAGAATACCAAGTAGAAGATCCCTTCGAGGAAGAATACCAAATGAATGTATTGTGGGATTTCTATACAATTGAGAATGATGGTGACCAAGAAGAAAATATGGCAGAAATCCACACTAATGAAATCCACACACGAAGCGAAGGGCCACTTGTTGGTGTGATGAAGCCTGCTTATTAGACCAAGAAAGATATTCGCCCTGTGAAAGCACCTGCTCCCAAAGTTCCCATCGAGAAGAGTAGACCTGGTGGTCAACCTAAGAATGCCCCTATTGCAAACCATCAAGAAAAGGAGAACGCATCTCCCACTGTAACGAAGGCTACTCAAGATGGTAAAATCCCACCAAAGAATGGAAAAATAGGTATTTTTCCTCTTCCCTATCCTATTCATAACATTGATTCCAATATTGTGGATGATATTAAGAAATCTAGGGATATTATCACATATTTTGATTTGCTGAAATTAACGCAGCAAAGATATTTGCTCTTGAAAGCTATGAATGAGAGAAACTCCAAAGCTCCCACCATCCCATGAAACCAACCAAGAAGTCAGTATCCAAACCTGTCAACACCTCCATTGCATCCAAGATGGCATTAGTTATGGAAGCCACTCTATCCAAAATGAATCGAAAACCCCAAGATATCAATGCAACCATGATAGTGAGAGAGTCAAGATCCATGACCCCAACTTTCCTTATTAAATTTGAAATCCTCAACATGAATGTGCATAATTGCTTGGACCCTAGGACATGTAATACCTAAGAAAACTGGGACACAAATTATGAAATTGGACAAAACAAATGTGAAAGTAATTGGAGAATTGAAATATGTGTTGATTCAGATGACTGGTAAACCACATTACACTCAAGTCATTAATATAGTGGTATTCGATATACCTGAAGCCTATGGAATGTTGTTTAGTAGGGATTGGTGAGAAAAACTCAATGGATACTTCCCAACCAATTGGTCCCACCTCTTTCTACCTCAGAAGGGAAAATGTGATATTTTGATAGTTGACCATGAAAGATACATGAAGTATGTGGTAATGTAACTAAATGGTCCCAATGAACCTGTAATGTTTACCAAATCCATCCTTTGGAACTATAGTTTCAATGTTTATGCTACAAAAACCTGTTTTGGAGAATTTCATGCAGAAAAAGTTAAAGAAACTTTCGCATACACACAATTGGAAATTCCCTCCCATAATCCAAATGATGAACTATCTTGTACTATAATAGATGATAGCAAGAATTTCTTAGATAATAATTCAAATTTTTGTAACATTAGATGCTATATTCTGGACACTCTATTTTGATGGCTCTAACTGCCATGAAGGTGTAGGTGCTGGAAGTATTCTCATTGACTCGCAAGGAACCAACATTTGATGGCCGATCAGTTGGAGTTTGCATGCACCAACAACATAGCAGAATATGAAGGCTTGATGGAAGGCCCGAAGAAAGACATTGACATGAATTTGAAAAATCTTGAAGTTTTTGGTGACTCACAAATAATCGTAGATCACATAAGGAATAGGATACATTGCAATTCACCACACCTCGTAAGGTACCAGCATGAGGTATGGGACTTAATTGACAATTTTCATTCTTTTAATATCACATAGCTACCTCAAGTGCAAAATCAAGATGCTGATTTGATGGCTAATATGGCTGCTAAACTTATTCTTGATTTTAGATTGAAGAAAAATAAATGTTCTCTTGAATTGATTTTCAAACCACTTGTGCCTGATAACATCTCGAATTGGCAGGTGTTCGAAGATGATGAGAAAATAATTGAGTTCCTGCACTACGAGAAGACATTCAAGAATGTAGTCATTGACAAAAAGGAGCATGACAAGCTTATGAATGAGAGGGAAGATAAGGAAAAGGATCAACCCAATGTGATTCCAAAATCAATTATTAAGATGGAGCACTTATATGACTTGCACGATAAATTCAAGAAATTGACTAACTACAAAATGCATAGCTTTTCCATGAAGTATGATATGGTCAATATTGGGACCAAAGAAGACCCAAAAAATGTCAATCTCGGCCTTCAGTGCTCTTGACAAGAAAAGGTTGCATTTGTCAAGCTATTTAAAATCTATAAGGACGTATTTACGTGTACATATGAAGACCTAAACTCCTTTGATACTAGTTTTATGCAGCATGTGATCCCTTTGGAAAGGGTGGCGAGGCCCTACCAACAAAAGCTGCGTAAGATACATCTAACCATAGAACCATTGGTGAAGAAAGTATTGAATAATATGCTGGATGCTAAAATGATCTTTCTAGTCAGACACACCTACTAGGTAACCAATCTCGTGCCAGTGAGAAAGAAAAGTGGAGACATCAGGGTGTGTATCGATTTCAGAAACCTAAACAAGGAATCTCAAAAGGATGACTATCCTATCCCTTCTATGGAACACATGCTTCAATGTGTTTCTGGGTCTAAAATTTTGTCCCTATTAGATGGGTTTTAATGATATAATCAAGTATTGGTATCTCATGGTGATCAAATTAAGATAACCTTCAACACTAAATGGGGCACCTACACATATCGTAAAATTCCTTTTGGGCTCATTAATGCAGGTGCCACATTTGAGAGAGCTATGGACATAGATTTTCGAGGGTTGATGAACAGATCAGTAGTGGTTTACATGGATGACATCAATGTGTGTTCATATCACAGAAGGGATCATATTTATCACCTGAGATAGATTTTCGAAATATGCTAAAGGTATGTAATTTCATTGAATCCCAAGAAGAGAATCTTTGTAGTCATAGAGGGGAAACAACACGGTCATATCCTCTCTAAATAAGGGATTGTTATTGAAATTGAAAGAATACAAACCATCATGATAATACAACCCCCTGCCAATAAAAAAACCATGCAATCTTTCTTCGGGAGGATTAATTTCATTACAAGATTTGTCTCATGCTTTGCAGAAATAGTATGCCCCTTGCAAATGGTGATGAAGAAAGAAGTTGTGTATGAATGGATCGATGAAGCCAAGGAAGAATTTCAACGAATCAAGAAATCTATCATTGAAGTTCTTGTGTTGGTCAACCCCAATTTTGACAAAGAATTCTTCTTATACATCTTTTCTTTTGAACTTTCATATGCCGTAATTATCACTCAAAAAAGTTATGATTGCAATGAAGTCCCTATTTCCTAGATGAGTTCAAATCTCCAAGAAGTAGAACTAAACTACCTAGACATGGAGAAACAGGGCTATGTATTTTTCAAGGCCATAAAACATTTCCACCCTTTTTAACTAAAGCCCAAGAGCAAAGTCATCGTTCCCCATTTTACTGTAAGAGCTCTTTTCATGCAGAAGGAAATGGGTGAATGAAGAGGGAACCTAATAACCACCCTTCAAGAGTTTGACCTAGAGATAAAGCTGACACAGATAGCTCGAGGGCAAGGACATTGCAGGCTAGCAGTAGAAGCCTTGGCAGACAAAAAAGGGGCATCTGAAGAATCAGGAATGCTAGGCATGAAATATGCATAAATGGAACTTAACGACAAGCCCTTATGGAGTATGAAGCACTAAAGTATGAGAGAGAAGCGTCGGAAGCCTTTTTGGACCCTGAGTTGTGGTACTATGACGTACGCTTCTATCTAGTGTGGGGATCATGTCCTGAACACATGGATGCATCACATAAAAGAGCACTCAGATTGAAATCTAATCTGTATCATTTGGCCAACATCGTCTTATACAAAAAAGTCATGATGGAATCGGCTGAGGTGTTTGGTGAAGGATGATGCTAACCATGTATTGAAAGAAGCACAATGGCCCAGTAGGTGGTCACTATGGTGGAGAGACCGCTACTCACTAAATATTAACAACCGAATATTATTGGCCCACAGTGTTCAGATACTAACATGACTATGCTCGCAAATGCAAGGTCTGCCAAACCGTCACAAGACGAGAAAGAAAGCTTGTTCTTCCCCTCAGGACTATTATGCTTTATCGACCATTCCAATAGTGGGGCCTAGATGTCATAGGTAATATCACTCCAAACTCTTCGTAGCAGCATAAGTATATACTAATGACGACCAATTACTTCACTAAATTCACTGAAGTTGTCCCACTCCGGAAGATGAACGAATACGAGGTAATATCATTCATTGTGAAATTCATTATCAACACGTATGGCATCCTTGACGCCCTCATATTTGATAATGCTTCTTACTTTTCATCTTTGAAACTGAATGAGTTTTCTATTGATAAACCAATCCACATATAGTATGTAAAAAACTATTACCCCCAAGGAAATGGAGTTGCAGAGCCTTCAAATAAAAACTTTATGTGCATAATCCACAAGTTAGTCGCTGAAAACTAGAGGAACTGGAAGAATGCCCTAATGAATGCCCTTTGGACCAATAGGGTCACACCTAAAGTGGCCTTAGGAGACTCGCCATACTTCTTATTCTATGGGCAGCAGGTCATCTTGCCTCCAAATGTTACCCTTCCCTCCTTACAACTATCCCAAGCTTCAAGAGGAACCCCTTCAGCCTTGCTTCAAGAAAGGATCAACCAACTAATGAGGCTGGAGGAACTAAGAGACAGAGGCACAATTATATTCAAAAATCACCAAATGATTGTAAAGAAATGGTTTGATCATGATCTGGCAAGAGATAAAAATTTCCAAGTAGGGGAGCTAGTCCTGAAATGGGACAAGCTGAGTGAGGCAAAGGGTAAAGACACAAAATTCCAACACCTATGGCTCGGCCCATTCCAAGTTGTTGAAAAAAATGGTCAAGGCACTTATAGGTTGGAAACATTATAGGGAGAGACTGAAAAGCTCCCTGTTAATCGCTAGCATCTAAAGAGATATTTCCAGTGGCCACTTTATGGTGGTTACCTCCTGAGTAGGTTAGAGTTCATTTCATTTTGCTGTTAGCATAGTTGTATTTCTATCTCTTCCTTTGTTTTCTACAAAGTCTATTTTCCTATTGTTTTGAATCATAGTCCTTTCAGCCAGCTAATTTTGGTCCTCCAGTCTCATTCTACCTTTCAGATTTGCCCTCATTCACCACATTCAGCCTTTCCCTCCCTCATTAACCCGTTGCCAATTATGTTATTTCTAAACCCATCATTAACTTGCAAATCAAACAACTTTCTATCAGCCCATGAGAACTTGAAAATAAGCTGTGGAATTCAAACCAAACCCCTCATTGGCGTCCTTTGGGAACTATGTGAAATATTTTGATAAATTTGACATCTCAAGCATGTAGGGGCATCTTTATAAAACAAAAAATATGTAACTATAGCTAGACTTGCATGGAGGAGTGCTACATCTTATGTAATCCCACTCAGACCTATCCTATACTTGCCTATAAGGTTTAAAGGCATTCTCCAATGGTCCCATACACCACACTAAATTATCCAATACCTGCTATCTACAAGTAAACCTCCTTTCATGGGCTAAGATCACTTTCGTATATCTTTTGTCAAATCCTATTATGTTGTTGTCCTTGTGCCTGAAACTGGAAGGACTTATTTAAAAGAAAATTAAATATCAAGTTCTTGTGCCAATATCAAAGGAGAGGATGTTTGGGAACCCAGTTAGAGTAAGGACTGTTGCTGGGCTTAGAGTATCGGTTGATACAGCAAGCCCAACCTTGCTTAAGCAGTTTAAAAGTATGGCATGATCCATGACTGCATCCCATTCAATCATATGAAAATACAACACTGAAATTCTCATATAATGTCCAAATAAACATATCTACATCAAGTTTGATGAACACACCTAAACAGGTATTGACAGACCAGTGATGGCGCCAAAAGGATTTTTGACAGTAGGAAACAGGTAAAGGAAGGTTAATAAATCCAATAAAACTACCATTTTTAATGCCTGTCAAAATCCTATCAGTAAATAGGAGCTATTTGTCTCTATCCCACCAGAAGAAATTCATGTTGAAGTTGCACCCATGCTTGTCCATCTGTATAGTTTGCATTTCAAGTTTATCTTGACACCATGATGTTTTATTGAACTAAGGATTATTTTGAAATAGAGATAATTGGTTTGCCCAATGGTTCACCATTTGTTGTGGCCACAACCACTACCCTATGAAAACTTGCCTTGGAAACAAGTTTTATAGGGTTCCCATCAAGTTTTCACAAATGGTATAAGCCCCTTAATAAATCGCTCACATATAACCTCATTTAAGCGCTTCATTCCTATGCTCATCGAGATTTATTTAACTCACAAAACCCTCTTTCACTTCATTTTCCCATCATAATTCATTACAACAAAAATTCTTTGCAAAACACACATAAACCCTTTTCGGGCCTATCGCAATCAACAAAATGCATTTATGGCTTCCAGACCTGACATGTTCTATTAACCCAGATGCATATATTTTGTGTATGGAGACCCATCACAAATCGTTATCAGCCATGCCTTAGAACCATATTTATAAGGGGCACGCATGTCTTCCGGACCCGATGACCATATTAACCATGATATGTATTCTATCAGTTCCACCCTCCCAATCGGATATCGCAATCAGTAGGGAATGGGGCCTACATATAAGGCATACCATTATACCTCAAACCTGCTAATTATTATGAACTGGAGGGCATAAAATTCCAAGTCTGGCCTTATGGCCAAACATGGTTTTCCTCATGTATTCCTTTGTTTTTCAAAAAACATTGAAGTCCTAGTTTTCAAAGTAAAGCCTGTTATGACGGACCCGTCGGCGAAATTAACATATATATATGTTTTCGTGTCTGGGACCATATCACATATTGCATATCGGTGAAGTCTAGGCCTTACACACAATAAGCGCACCCATATGGCAGACTTGCCAAGCTTATCAAATATGGTATATATATTTTCAGGTTCGAAGCCCTGTCACATATTGCAATTGGCGGAGCCCTAGGCTTGTACATATTTCTATATGTGATATGCCAGACCTAATGATATTTATAAGCCCAAATATATAAAATTTGAGGTCCGACCTAAGTGATCGGGGTCATATTTTCTTTGTTTTCCCATGTTTTTCAAAATTCTCGATATAACAAAGCAAGCGAGTTTTTGGTGCAGAAGGGGGTCTTATGGAGTCCCAATAGTGTAATCACACATCAGGGTAGTGGAAGGCATGGGTATTGCCACCCACGAAGGGGCTAATACCCGATTGTGATTAAAAGAAGCCATCGAAAACCATGCCAACCCTATGGATTGAGTGGGAGCTTGTGTGTTGCCTGTGTTTTATGTGTAAATCCTTTTCACCCTTGTTCCCATAATTTTATATAAGTTAATGGAGGTAGCGTATATGTTCTATGTGGATATTTCTGTTATATTGTTCACAATCATGAAGCTGATGATAATTGTCTCTGCAGGTAAGAAGTAAAGGATGCGGGAGTGGATTTGAAGAACCATGTATGCAAAAGCATTGTGTTGGAAGGTCGAGCCTCAAGCGTTCTGGGTCGGAACCCCACATGCTCCCTGTACATTCTGAAACCAAATTTGTCCCAGTTTTCATCATGAGAAGGTGAAACACAATCACCCCTTTAACCAACATCTGTTCATTTCCTTAGAAAATAAATTGATCAATCAGATATGATTTCTACATGTCAGCAGTTACACTGATGATATGTGATGTCCCGGGAAAATGTAAATATTTGATTTTTCACTATTGTAAAAGATAGAGCTAAATATGACACTCTTAACTGTTTGAAAAATTAATAGTATTGTTATTATTATTGTGTTCTTTAGTAGTTTATCCTTGTATATCTCGGAAAGGATTGATTATTACAATCCAAAGATGATGGATGAAGCTATCTGTAAAGACAATATTTGTTACCAGCAGAATAAACAGAAAGGAGAAGCTCCAGGCAAAAGATGGAATCAGAAAAGAGGCAATAAGTCAACTGGAAATAATAAAGGAAATTGCAGTGGTGGAAGCAAGGGAATTGGCAAGGGGCAGAACAACAGAACTATACAGAGAAGCTTATTCAAATCCAAGCCAAACAGTGAGTCCAGAGTCAGTGAGCAGCCTACAAGATTGGACAGTGAAGGGACAACAAGACCCCAAGTACAGTTTTGGTGTTGTGGAGGGCCTCACTACATAAAAAATTATCTGCAACGAAAGGGAACCAAACATTTATCCCAACTCCATGAAGCATCGATAGTCGGCGATGTAGGACGTACCATACCAAGGATTAATGCAGCCCTGGATGATCGTCAGGCGTAGTCCCAACCGACCATGGTGGAATTTGAAGGTAAAATGTCAGACCTTACTGTAGCTATTTTAATTGACCCTGGAGCCACATTAAGTTATATTAGTCCAAAGGTAGTAGAGCATTGTAAATTGGAACATGTTAAATTCAAGAATCTGTGGCTAGTATAGCTAGCTACAGGGGCCAAGAGGCGAGTGCTGGTAAAAGTCAATAACTACCCTTTAACAATAGCAGGGTAGCTAGTAATGGAAGATTTAAATGTGCTCCCCCTTGGTTCATATGATGTTCTGAATGGTATGTACTAGTTAGAAAAGCACTAGTAATTAGTTAACTGCAAAACAAAGACTATTTATTTTAGGGATGGACTTTTAGCTAGCAAGAGATGCAAGGAATTAAGCGGCCAGTACACGTTCGGTGAATAACTGCATCTGAGTTAGCAAAATGCATTAGGAACGGGTGTCAGATTTATGCCATCCAAGTGGGCTATGTTGATTCGAAGGATAAAACAACCACATTGGATAACATCCCTATAATACAAGAGTTTGCGGATATGTTTCCAGAAGAGATTCCCGGACTGCCACCTAAGAGGGATATAGACTTTATGTTAGACCCCTATACTACTAGTGTAACCCCTTATTGTTATTAGTACAACCCACTTATTATATTGATGTACCCATGCAGTGCCCATATTGTTACTATTGTGCCCCATAGAAGCCCACTATTGTTAATATTGTGCCCTTACATTATTATTGTTATGTCGGCTCTGATTATGTCATGACCCCTTAGACTCCTATATATAGAAAGGAGGTCTTTTCATTTGTATCATCCAAGAATTGTTCATTTATGTAATGTAAAGGAGGTTGCCCCCTCGAAGAGGCATAATTCTAAGGCGTTGATCTATCTTTTCTATCTTTTTTGAGCTGGTGTCATAACATTTGGTATCAGAGCTTTGGATTCTAGGGTTTCGTTGCTCCAAACAAGTCATCGTGGCATTTTCGCTATAACTTTATTTCTGTGATGTTTCAGAAGTTGCAAAAAAAACCCATTTGAGAAGAATTGGAGCTGAGTTCCGAATTTCAGAGCTGTTCGCGGGATATTTGCGGAGATATGATCTGAGGAAGTTGGTATTTTTAGAGACTCCTGAATTACATTCAAAACAGGTGACCTGGGGAAAATCGTCATAACTTTCTCTCTGAGCATCGGATTGAAATTTCGTAAGAAGTTACAAAAAGAGGACGGACTGTAGTTTCTTGTGTGTGTTTTTCAGATCCAAAGGTTGAAACAGTGACTCGCGGCACGTCGTACAACTTCGCTCTACTGAACTAATCTATAATCAAGTCACTGTGGGAGATTTTTCATAACCCTTCATTGGAGAATCCAATTTGGGTAAGACTTGTGGCATTGGAAAGAGAACACGGAGGGCTACTACAGGTCATAATTTCAGAACTTAAAGATATAAAAGTACAAAGTTACCATCATTTCAAGATTGAGCTCCTAAAATCAAGAAAAAGCAAGATGAGAAAGTTTGATGGCAAGGATCCGGTAAATTGGATACGTCTGATGGAGCAATATTTTGATCTACATGGTGTACCACTGTTACAGAAGGTATGTATTGCATCT
>APFE030080055.1:36042-49386 GCA_000404065.3 Pinus taeda
AGCTCTTGCAATTCAATTATGTAATTATTTTTTCTTGATTAATAAAATTATGTGTCTGAGGACACTTCTGCCATTAACTCCAAGAAAATTCCTTTAGATGTTCATAAAAACATGTCGTATTCTCATATTAATATAGGGACACAAAATGCCAAAAAATTATAAAGTCTAGAACTTCGATTTCACAATAAAACTATTACTAACTTCTTCGGTCCCTTACATAGGTATTTATAAGAAAAAACATATAACTATTTGTGGAGAAAAGCATGCTACAACCAAACACATAGAAGACAAATATGTGGAATTTCTTCCTCATCTACTGGAGAAATAAATCCAAGACATGGTGGCTGTTGGATTCATTTGTATAGGTGGCTATTGGAGTCTGTAGGTACAAGTAGTTTCTCCGAATAATGCTTCCCATCACTGTGAAACACATTAATTAACCATGAAATAGAATCTCGTTACCTTCGGTCTCTTTTTGGCTGACTTATCCATTGACCATAGTCTTACGCCATCTTCTTTGTCGACTTGGGCTGAATGAATAGGACAAGGTCCATGTCATGATGATTTCAAAGCTGCCTGTGTGGCTAGTTTCTCCTTCTGAAACATGGAACCTGTTAGAGCATGGAGGTCACTACAGAACAACTAGTTAGTTGCAAAATAGGCTGCATTTTGTAACTAATATACAAAAATTTATTCAAATAGAAAAATATAAGAAGCATAATATGTAAATCACTAAATTTCCTCCTCAATACAATATATACCCGTTATTAGTGACTAGAATGCATTTTTTATGGAAAAAACAAAGAAAGGAATGAGAAGAGTTGTTAGGGAAAGAGTAATTTTGAGGCGCAACGGATATATTAGCCAATTATCTTGCTACATGGAAGTTTCCAAAATACTTGTCCTCCAAAAAAAAGAGAAATATCATACAGCAAAGTGCTACCTATAGTTAGATAGTTGAGAATATCTATGACACTGGACTAGATTTTCAGATCAGACATTGTGTTAGGGAAGATGAGATCTTGGACCTCCTTAAGGCTTGTCACGAGGAACCTTGTTGAGGGAACTTCGTAGACAAGTAGACATGATACGAAGTCCTTTAGATAAGATATTATTGGCCAAAACTATTTCAGGATGCCAAGAAGTTCATGATAGGATGTGATAGTTTCCAAAGGATGGGTCGACCGCTGCAATCAGCTGAGATGTCATTACAACCTCAAATAGTCATAGAACCTTTTGAGAAATGGGCCTTGGACATTGTGGGACCAATTAATCCTTAATCTAGACATAAATCCTACATCTTGGTCTGCACTGACTATGTCACAAAATAGGTTGAGCAAAAAACACTAACCAAAGCCACAGAACAGGCTATTTAAGACTTCCTATTTGAAGACATCTTTGTCCATTTTGGGATACCCAGGATAGTGACATATAGAGGGCCCTAATTTACATCCCATATGATAAAAAAAATTGGTTTAAAAATATAAAATCCATCATAGAATCACAATGCTTTATCACCCACAAGAAAATGGCCAAGTGGAAAGCACCAACAAAGTCATTGAGGGGATTCTTACCAAGACTATGGCTAGTCGCCGAAGGAATTGGGCTGATAAATTCCAGAAGTGTTGTGCACATATAGAACTACATGGAGGAATACTATGGGATTCTCACCATACGAACTTGTGTATGGTAAAAATCCCTTATTCCCTATTGAGTTCGAAATCAAGACATTGAGACAACATTGTAGTGGAATTTTGATCTGGCTACAACACAAAAGTGAAGGTTGAACTAGCTCAATGAATTGTAGGAGAAACGACTAGCTGCTATCCAAAAAACAAAGATTATCCAATAGTAGAGAGCTAAGTGGCATGACACATTCATCAAGAAGAATAATTTTTTGAAAGGAGATTGGGCTCTCTTATATGATTGAAGATTCAAGGACTTCAAGGGTAAGCTCTACACTAGATGGCTAGGTCCCTATGAGGTAGATGCAACCTTTGACAATGGGAATGTGAATTTGGTTACAATTGATAGTGCGAGGACACAATTTCTTGCAAACAGGCACCATATTTGGTTATATCATAAACCTGCAAGGGATTCATTTGTTAACATTGTCAAGAATTCAAAACTTCAGATTATAGAAGCAAGGGAAAACCCCCCTGTGGTGCCAAAATTCTAATTTTTCAATAATTGTAGTAGCCGAAAAACAACCTATGTCAGTGGCTATTACACCTACTAAAAAGAAAAAGAAAAAAATTAAAATAAAAACAAAAATAAGAAACTAAATGATGAAAATAATCTGGTTGTGAAAACCTCCTTTGGGCGTAGACAAACAATTTCTGTAATAGTTGAAAACCACTCTATGGCAGTTGTTACACACTTTGAAACAACATTTTTTATTTTAGGCATATCTTACAATAATGTTGTTACAGGGTTGTTTTAGTTCTTTGTTTTTATCTTTTGAGGAAACCAATAATACATAACAGTTGTCTTGGATGTTACATCTGTTACAACTGACGACTTCTAGAAATAATACAAGTAGATTATCTATTGTGATACACAACACACATCACCATGACTCGAGAGAAATTTCCTTGACCACCGGAATTAATTTCGTGCACCTCATCACCAATGTCTTCTCTTCACATCACACCAGGTACGTCATTAAATGGTAATATCACTATCCTCTTTCATTTAGTAATTATGGAAATCTAATGTGATATCCTTTTGACGACAGAGGACAACCATCACATTTGAGCCAGGGGCGATGAATTACATTATGACATGACCTTTTCATGAACTGTGAGAATTTAAACCAACACCAAAGTATGATGATCTTTTAATCATTATCATTTAATGATCGATCATGCCGAAAAGGGACTTCTACCTCAGACTAGACCTTCCATAACTTAGAATTAATAAGGAAATGTTATTGCACAGTACAAATCCTGATTTGAAATCCCTACCTTTAACCCCGCTGCATCACCTTACCATTTACCCACTGCTGAAGTGTTGCATCCTCATTCAGAACTCTCATACATAAGTGGATGAGTACAGTTTGTAGAGCTAGAACAATTGAGCATTGTGCCAATCACTTTAGAATTTCTCAAGGAGGAGAAGAGAGGAGAACAACATTGAAACAACGTAACAATGGGGGGCCAGCAATTCACATGAACTAGGATCCACAGAGGCATTAGAAAACTACCCCAAAGCATGCCAAAATTTTAAAGATGCGGGTTGGTTTGAGTTTTTACAAAGGCTGGAAGTATCAGACGGGGCAATTTCTATGGATTCGCTAAGAATTTAAATAGGAACCAAACATAGGTCAGGGGATTGCAACTAGAAGTTATAGAGGACATAATTTCCCATGTGATGGCATTTCCAACAGAGGGGAAAATGTGGTTTAATAGAAAAATCAATGACCCCTCTTTGAAAAAGGATTTTCTCCAAGGGGAGGAATGACTAGTCAAGAAAGGAAGAGGAATTGACAGGTTGTTGCTTCCCCAGCCATGGGAAGGTGTCGCCCTTACCTCATCAAATATATCACCTCTGAGGGAAGGGTAACAATTGTATTCAATTACCACTTCCCATTGTTAAATCACCTCCAACATCAACAAATGATAAATCTACCGTATGTTTCGCTGGAGAATATTAGGCATATGGCCATGGTCATGAAGACAATTGTGCATCCAGAGACTTGCGTCACAAATCATAGCCTCATCAGGCTACTTGTGCTAGACACTTTAAGTCACTAAGGCAGGAGATGCGATGAATTCATGAGAAAGAAGACTAGGAATACCCACAAGAAGCTAGCTAGGACATCTGAGGAAGCTATGGTGGAAACTAGGGAGGAGTCCTAGCCCTTGAAAGTAAGGGCTTGAAAGAGACCAGTTGACAAGCCAATTGGTGATGAGAAGCCGAAACAGAGAGTAAGGGTTAGTAGGCACCCAGAGTCCCCATCCATGTCTGAGAAGAAAAAGGAGGTAGTGAGGTGGGAAGAAGAAGAGTAGGCTCGACCAAAGGAAACTTCGTCACCAAGTAAGAATGAGACCCAATCCTTGCTACTTAAAATTGAATGTTTAGAAAGGAAAAATGAAAAGCTAAGAAAGAAGTTAGTAGAGGATAAGGTGGAGGAAAGGACCCTGGGTTAGATACTTTGTCTGAGGCTGTAGATAGGGCCGAGGAGGAAAATGTTCTAGGTTTTGTCTGCACATCATGTGATAAGGAGCTAGTGGAAATGGGGTATAGAGTCTATGCAGTGGACATCGAAGGAAAACACAAACTGAGTACTAGGAAATGGACACAGAGAAACCCGTTGAAGACATTGTTGTTACAAAAGAACAAACAACTAAGATGGAGCATTGCACAGAGAGAAATTTGGTATCTAATACAAAAGAATCCTTGGATGAAATTTTTGTTAAAAAACGAACCAAAAGTGGAAGTAGAAGCTAACCAAGGGGGAATAAGAAGTTGATATACACAAACCTGTGGTTGCCACTGGTTGTTATACAAGAAACAACAGTGGAAATAGAAGCTAACCAAGGGGAAAATGATACACAAGAACATGTGGATGACACTTCTATTATAGAAGAACCAACAGTGGAAGCAGAAGCTAAATAGGGAGAAAAATAAGTTGTTACACAAGAACTCATTGATGACATTGCTGTTACACAAGAACTAGCAGCTGAAATGGAGTTGTTTCACCCTTCAGAGGTTGTTACAACTTCAATTTTTAGTGCATGCGGGAGAACACCAGGTCCTATTGAAGGATGGTGTTCTAAAAGAATATTGTTAATACTAGAGTTACAAAAATTGAAGTAGTAAGCACTCTATCTACAAAAGGGAATGATATTTCTCAAGGCACATACGAAGATGATGAATTCACTCCAAGAGAAATGGTTAAAGGAAGAATGGGTGAGAGAATGGGAAGAGAAAAGGCATAAGGAAGCTTTGAAGAAGAAAGATGAACAAATGCAGTTGTTACAACGACAAGTTCTGGATGTAACAAATGATGAGACGAAACTTCATGAGCTTGTCTTGAACTTGATAGGTTGCAGGAGGCCTTCCCCATCATATCTAGTGTTCCTATGGGAACATTATTATTTGTTTCAATTAAAAGAATTTTTTGAAAAGATACCTTATTTGGGTTCTTCTACCCGTAATTTTCTTGAAAATTTTCGTGCTTGTGATTTTGATGAACAAAGCTTACTTTGTGAGATGTTTTTACATAACATGATGTGTGAATATGTCAGTACAAAGATAGTGGCAAGTGTTTTCTCTTATATCGGGGATTTGCAGTTGTTTTCTTATAAGGGCCTGACCCAGGTTCAGAAGAATTATTTAGCTCACAGTTACCGGCCCTTTCGGCAACAACCCATGAAGCGCGGACTGAGGTCTCACCCGAGCTAGTAGGGGAGGGTGCTGGAACCAATTTTCCGCACCCTTGGGATGTCTAGATGTGGTTTGGAGGGTTCACGCTCTATTCTACAGCTTCACACTGCACTATATTCGCACATATCCTAAATACCCCACATAGTCTATAGATCTAATATAGTGGATGAAGTATTTCAATGCAGATTTATTTTAATGTGGCCTTTAAGCAACCATTTATTACTTTCATTCAGTTCACATATTTAAGATTAAACCCGATTCACAAGTATTCAATAAGCATATCCACACAGATCAAAACAGTTTCATTAACCATAAAAGAACAAAGTGGTAATAATTCAGATTTAACATAGAATTCAGAAGAAACTTATCTTTATTTTCCACTTATCACCCTTACATCCAGATCTGCCCTGTTCACCCAGCTATAAGGGTCCGTGCACACAGCTGCAGACTATTCCAAGCCTTTTTTCACATAGATGCAGAGCCTCTAACCTCTACGCAACCCCTGACTCAGACTTACAGACGCTTTCAGACTGCTTCTAACAACCCATTACAATTTGGCTCCAAGATCATGCCCAAAAAGAATTGCCTTACCCTCATAGAGCCGCACTCTATTTGTACTTATCTACAGTCTGTGGACCAACTTACTTCCTATTATTTTATATTATTTTTCAGGTGGACAAACCTTTGACTCGGTCTTTTACATTTCACGCTCCATTTATTTCAAAGTTTTACAATATTTTTATCCTAATTTCTAGGCTATTAGACCCAAAACTATTATGCGGGAACTCTGCTACCCAACAGTCCTCAAACACAATTATTGTGACTCGTCCCGAGTCTCTCATTGGTGTGACGCGACGCGCTACCATGGCTTTGCGGTTCACCTCCCTCTAAGTGATGCTCATCATCCTACTACTTCTTCGTTGTCTCCTACAACACTTCGTCCGGCTTCTGCATCGATGTTTTCACCACTTCTTCCAACTAATGATGCTCATTCTTCTCTGCTTAGTTAACACAGAACACCCCCTCATACAATTTTATCTTGAGTGGGGGAGCCGCATATAGGACCTCCTTGTAACACCACAACCACTTCTTCCCTTCGTATCTTCTCTTTGCACTATCTACTGCAGCTTGTGTTGCAATTTTGCAAGATCGTTGTTGTTGTCCATGAGAGCCCACTTCTTATAGTCTTTCAGAGACACCTTAGTAACTTCGTTTTGACCTGTGGTCTTTGTTTTCCCATCCTTTCACTGAATTGCTGTAGTTTTCCATAACGTAGACAATGTGTCATGAATAGTGACCTGAACGGTCACCTTTGCTCGGAGCAACGCAACAATGTACTTTTGACCACGCGGCTGTGATCCTGATGATGGGCTCGATCGACGCGTATCCTGGCACTTGTGCCTCTTTCTCTCAGACTTCTTTATCGTCCCATGCTCTCTTTCAACTGGTTGGAGTAGTGAGACTGGCATTTTAATGGTTAGTCAGGCGGCCGACCCGCCCATATAGAGCTTCAGGCGACTGCCATTCACTCAGCCCAGGAAGGGGTCCCTATTGAGTTTGGCAAGCTGAACTACACCCCCATTGGTAACTTATTTAATGAAATAAGGTCCCAACCAATGCATTTGAAGTTTTCCAGGGAACTTCTCGAATTAACTGTCATATAGCAATAATAGATCATTCTCCTTGAAGGTGTGCACCTTGATATGACGATCATGCCATGCTTTTTCTCATTGTTTATGTACTTGCTAATGGAATCCACCCAAAATCCATTCCTCCTCCATTTTTCGAGATACGCAAGCCTTTCCCCCAAAGCCCCATGGTTTGCCACACCTATGATTTCTGCGATCCATAGACTACGCGCAATATATTCCATTGGCATGACGATCTCCTTGCCATAGACTAACCGAAAAGGTGTCTGGCCGTCAATTTCTTGCACGCGTTTCGATATGCCCATAGCACTACAGGGATACGCAAGTCCGAGTCATTTCATTGTGCATTACAGACCTTGGTCAACGCAGTCTCCAAGATTTTGTTGAATGCCTCCACAATCCCATTCGCTTGCACGTGATATGGTGTACTCTGTTGATGATATATGTGGAATTCCTCCATGAGTGCACTAATGGTTTCATTCAAAAAATGCATTCCCTGATCGCTCATGATAATTTTTGGACAACGAAACCTTGCCAGTACATTCTCAAACAAAAACCTCGCAACTGTTGCAACCATGCAATCCTTAACCGACTGTGCCTCGGACCATCGGGTTAAATAATCTGTTGCGGTGATGATATAGTGTGTGTTCATTTTTCCTCAAAGCTAAATAGGTCCTACGAAATCGATTGCCAAGTTTTCGAAGGGTTGTAGCATCATCTGCAGCTAGAGTGGCATTTCATCTCTCTGTGATAGTTTCCCCATCCTTTGACAGATGTCACAGGCTCGGTAGTGTGCTTTCAAATCTTGATGCAAAGTGGGCCACCATAATCCTGCGCGAAGTATCTTCTGGGATGTGGTGTGACCCACATAGTGTTCTCCACCAACACCCCAGAGGGCTTCGCCAAGATCTATCCTCGCTCGAACTCCGAGACATACCGACACAGAATCTCATCGATGCCCATTTTGTAGAGGTGTCCTGCAAGCAAAGTGAAGTCTGTTGCGCGTATCACCAATTCCTTCTTCTACTAAACATAGTACCCCTATAGCACAATCCCTATAGTTAAGAAATGGTTTATATATTCAAAATGACCATCCGCTATGCGCACCGCATATAGCTGAGTGTCCAGAAGTCCGTCTTCTAGATTTGGGGGTTCTTCGCCTGTCTCAATTCAAGATAGGTGATCTGGGCCTGCATTTAGACGTCCCAGCTTGACAACGACCTCAAATTCATACTCCTAGAATAACAACAACCATCGATAGATATTCCCCCGAAACACAGGCTTATTCACTAGGTATTTTAACATCGAGTGATCGGTATACATCTTAAAGTGACCTCCCAGCAGATAATGCCGGAATTTTTGAAGCGTGTATACCATTGCTAATCCTTCACACTCAATAGTGGAGTAATTCTTCTCAACTTTTAACAACCGATGACTTGCAAATGCAAACGGGTGGTTAATTACCTCTACTCCTGGTTGTGTAAGTACTACCCCTAAGGTGATACATGATGCATCGACATGCACATGAAATTCGACGTCCCATTCTGGAAAGACTGAGGTCTCACTCGAGGTAGTAAGGGAGGGTGCTAGAACCAGTTTTCCGCACCAGTGGGATGTTAGATGTGGTTTGGAGGGTTCGCGCTCTATTCTACAGCTTCGTACTGCACTATATTCGCGCATATCGGGAAGACCCCGCGCAGTCTACAGATCTAATATAGTGGATGAAGTATTTCAAAGCAGATCTAATTTTTGGTCTTTAAGAAAACATTTATTACTTTCATTCAGTTCGCTTATTTAAGATTAAACCCAATTCACAAGTATCCAATAAGCATATCCACGCAGATCAAAACAGTTTCATTAACCATAAAAGAACAGAGTGGTGATAATTCAGATTTAACATAGAATTCAGAAGAAACTTAACTTTATTTTCCACTTATCACCCTTACATCTAGATCTGCCCTGTTCACTCAGTTGTAGGGGTCCATGCACACAACTGCAGACTCTTCCAAGCCTTTGCGCACACATATGCAGAGCCTCTATCCTCTACCCAACCCCCGACTTAGACTTACAGATGCTTTCAAAATGCTTCTAACAACCCATTACAATTTGGCTCCAAGATCATGCCCAAAAGAATTGCCTTTCCCTTATAGGGTTGCGCTCTTTTTTTACTTATCTACAGTCCGCAGACTGTCTTACTTCCTATTATTTTATATTATTTTTCGTGTGGACAACCCTTTGACTCGGTCTTTTACATTTCGCACTCCATGTATTTCGGAGTTTTACAATATTTTTATCCTAATTTCTAGGCTATCATACCCAAAATGTTTATGCGACACCTCTGCTACCCAGTAGTCCCCCAACACAATTATCATGACTCGTTTAGAGTCTCTCATTGGTGCGGCACGATGCGCTACCATGGCTTCGCGGTTCACCTGCCTCTGAGTGACGCTCGTCGTCCTACTGCTTCTTTGTTGTCTCCTACAACGCTTCATCCGGCTTCTGCGTCAGTTTTTTCATCACTTCTTCCAACTAATGATGCTCATTCTTCTCTGCTCAGTTAACACATAACACCCCCTCATACGATTTTAGCTCGAGTGGGGGAAACGTATACAGGACCTCCTTGTAACACAGCAGCCACTTCTGACCTTCGTATCTTCTCTTTGCACTATCTACTGCAGCTTGTGTTGCAATTTGACAAGACCGTTGTTGTTTTCCATGAGAGCCCACTGCTTATAGTCTTTCAGAGGCACCTTAGTAACTTCGTTCCGACCCTTGGTCTCTGTTTTCCCATCATTTCACTGAATTGTTATAGTTTTCCATAATGTAGACATCGGGTCAAGAATAGTGACCTGAACGGTCAACTTTGCCCGAAGCAATGCAACAAAGTACTTTTGACCGCGCGGTTGTGATCCTGATGATGGGCTCGATCGACGCGTATCCTGGCACTTGTGCCTCTTTCTCCCATACTTCTTTATTGTCCCATTCTCTCTTTTAACTGGCTAGAGTGGTGAGACTGTCATTCGAATGGTTAGTCAGGCGGCTGGCCCGCCCATATAGAGCTTCAGGCGGCTGCCATTCTCTCAGCCCAAGAAGGGGTCCCTATTGAGTTTGGCAAGCTGAACTGTGCCCCCATTGGTAACTTATTTAATGACATAAGGTCTGAACCAATGCATTTGAAGTTTGCCAGGGAACTTCTCGAATTTACTGTCATATAACAATACTAGATCATTCTCCTTGAAGGTGTGCACCTTGATATGGCGATCATGCCATGCTTTTTCCCATTGTTTATGTACTTGCTGATGCAATCCAGCCAAAATCCATTCTTGCTCTATTTTTCGAGCTACGCAAGCCTTTCCTCCAAAGCCCCATGGTCTGCCACACCTATGATTGCTGCGATCCATAGACTACGCGCAATATATTCCATAAGCATGACGATATCCTTGCCATAGACTAACCGAAAAGGTGTCTAGCCATCAATTTCTTGCATGTGTTTTGATATGCCCATAGCACTGCAGGGATGCACAAGTCCCAGTCATTTCATCGCACATTACAGACTTTTGTCAACGCAGTCTCTAAGATTTTGTTGAATGCCTCCATGATCCCATTCGCTTGCAGGTGATATGGCATACTCTATTGATGATATATGTCGAATTCCTCCATGTGTGCGTTTATGGTTTCATTCAGAAAATGCATTCCCTAATCAGTCATGAGAATTTTGGGACAACCAAACCTTGTCAATACATTCTCAAACAAAAACCTCACAACTATTGCAACCGTGCAATCCTTAATCGGCCGTGCCTTAGACCATTGTGTTAAATAATCTATTGCGGTGATGATATAGTGTGAATCCGTTTTTTCTCACAGCTCAATAGGTCTTATGAAATCGATTGCCAACTTCTCGAAGAGTTGTAGCGTCATCTGTGGCTAGAGCAGCATGTCATCTCTCCGTGATAGTTTCCCCATCCATTGACAGACGTCGCAGGCTCAGTAGTGTGCTTTCAAATCTTGATGCAAAGTGGGCCACCATAATCCTGTGCAAAGTATCTTTTGGGCTGTGGTGTGACCTGCATAGTGTTCCCTAGCAACGCCCTAGAGGGCTTTGCCAGGATCTATCCTCGCTTGAACTCTAAGACATACCGACACAGAATCTCATCGCAGCCCATTTTGTAGAGGTGTCCTGTAAGCACAGTGAAGTCTGTTGCGCGTATCACCAATTCCTTCTTTTGCTAAATAGATTATCCCTGCGGCTCGGTCCCTGTAGCTAAGAAATTGTTTATATCTTCAAAATGACCATCCGCTATGCGCACCGCATATAGCTGAGTGTCCGGAAGTCCATATTCTAGATTTGTGGGTTCTTCACTGGTATCAATTCGAGATAGGTGATCTAGGCCTGCATTTAGACATCCCAACTTAACGACGCCCTCAAATTCATACTCCTGGAATAACAAAACCCATCGACAGATACGCCCCCCCAACATAGGCTTATTCACTAGGTATTTTAACGTCAAGTGATCGGTATACATCTTAAAGTGACCTCCCAATAGATAATGCCGGAATTTTTGAAGTGCGTATACCATTGCTAATCCTTCATGCTCAATAGTGGAGTAATTCTTCTCAGCTTTTGACAACCGATGACTTGTGAATGCAATAGGGTGGTTAACTACCTGCTATCCTAGTTGTGTAAGTACTACCCCTAAGGCGATACATGATGCATCGACATGCACATGAAATTTGACGTCCCATTTTGGAAAGACAAATATAAAGGCCAATGCCATCTTTTCCTTAAGCATCTCCAGACTTTTGTTTCGTTCCACGTTCTATCAATAAGTAGCATCCTTCTTCAGCAACTGTTCCATCAGAGTCATTATATGAGTGTATATTTTGATGAACTTTCGAAAGTAGCCTGTGTGTCCTAGTGTGGCGTATAATTGCTTGACACTTTGCACTGCTTGCAGATTGAGAATGACGGCAATATTTTCCAGATCCACCATCAGGCCTTGCTTATAGACCATGTGGCCCAGTGGGTTCCTGAATGGGACCAGGAAATTACACTTCTTCAAGTTGAGCGCAATCTGATATCATCGGCAAGTATCCAGCATCAGCCATAAGCTCGTTACGTGCTTCTTAACCAGTCCAAACATAGTTCAGTCATCCAGGTAGACTTCCAAGAACTTCTCGATAAATTCTTTGAATGTGTGACTACTATTCATGAAAAAATGGCTGGCACATTCTTCAATCTAAAATGAACTACGGTGTATTGAAAACAACCCCATTCAATATCAAGCGTTGTCTTATGCCTGTCCTCTGGTGAGATCTTGATATGGTGGTATCCTGAGAACCCATCTGTGAAAGAGTAGGCTTCCTACCCCCCCACATTTTCCAGTACCTCATGTGTAAACAGTGTTGGAAATGGGTCATTGACGTAGGCATCATTGAGCTTCCTGAGATCGACGCAAATGTGAATCTTTCCCTTCTGTTTCTTCTCCTGCACAACAATCAGACTTACCTAGTTGGACTCCTCGACTGGTTCAATGATTATGTTACCAACATTTTGTCCAATTCTTCGCAAACCTTTGCTTTATATTTTGGATTCAATCGGTAGGGTCATTGCTTCACTGGTTTTGTGCCTGGCTTCAATGTGATCTTCATCACTCCTTGTTATAGACATTTTTGGGCACTTCAACCCCAATCATAAATGTCCATAAACTAAGGGCTCCTAATTCCCTAAAAGTGTTGCTTCACTGCCTAAAGGAACAAGGTTAACTGATTACATCATCTCCCAGAAGTTCTCCACTGAAAACTGCTCATAAATGGTCAAAACTGGGCCATACTCAAAGCTTAATGCAGAGGGTGCGATGCATATCATCTTCCTAGTGTACAAGGTGTGATGCATACTGAATTGCTCCTCTATAGTGTGCGATGTTCGGGAATGGACAAATGGAAAGGACAAAAATCCGAGGTGGAAGATCATGGAATCTTCCAGAAGCTTCCCCTCTGACACTTGCCTCTCTATTTTCGACTAGGGATGAGTAAGAGATCATCATTATCCAAGTGGAAGTAGGAACTACCAGAGAGAGGACACTAATCAAGATCCCATAAGATGACTCACCTCTCTGTAATCATCTATATATGGATCCCTCATCACAGAGATCCAGAGGCTGGAATTTTGTATCTCATACAGAAGTGCTGTTGGTTTTCTGGTGTACATTCAGAGTGTTGGGTGATCTAAGCTTTGCTTGAGGTGAAGAAGGGCTTCCTAGCTGGAGGATGATGCTGGGTCAGAACATATGGTTGTAATCGTCTT
>APFE030080060.1:0-22296 GCA_000404065.3 Pinus taeda
ATACTTGAACTTCACCATTATAATTAGGATTTTCAAAAATTCCTATAAAAAATAGTAATTTCCTTTATTTTCCAAGCCTCCTTTAGGCTTATGCCTCGAGGCTTATGCTACTTAAGGCTTATCGCTACGACGGTGAAACTAAGTAACAGTTAATCTGATAAAAATGGCAGAAATGAAGAGAAATGCAAAAATAATTATTACTTGAAAGTGATTGATTTGATAGCGATTGAAATATTACTTGAAAGTGATTGATTTGAAAGCAAAAAAAGAATATTACCTGAAAGCGATTGATTAGATAGCAGGACATAGCAGGTGTCCATATAAATTGCAGCATAATCATATGGATAAGTTTGAAGAGGTTTCCTTGCATTCGCCAAGCAGTTAGAGCAATTAGAGGTGGATATAACTCTGTAGCACTGAACGAGAGCGTAGATCTTATGATCTGAAGAATCAACGCTCGGCGCTGCCGCGAATCTCTTTATTGATGTAGAAGCTTCAATGGACAGATTGGAAACAAGATTTATAAAGACCCTACGTCACAGAAATAGAATGAATCAACATTCAATTTACAAATATAAAGAACGTAGGTTGTGCGAGTAAAAACAGAGCAGAGCCAAACAACGAATATAATTTACAAAAGGAAATAAAAATAAACGAGAAATGAGGATACTTATTGAAATGCATTATAAAAACCTGCGTCCAACTCGTAATCAAAAATTTCAAAACAAAGGTTACCGGGACATTGGCTAACTCATAAGGTCATACCTCATCCGAGAAATAATCATGATGAGATTTATAAAATTCACCTTCCTCATACCTGTGTTCATGTACTATCACTTAGATATCCGGTTATGGAACTATATAATAATAAAACCGATTGCAAAGATGACCTGTACATAACTAACAGAAATACAATCTACAATGAGACAAAAATGGTTACATTAAAATTTAACTGCATACCGTAGAACCTGCATAAGTTCTCCATTTTCTATTGTTACTTGAAAATAAACTGAAATGCGCTTCTCAATTGCCTTTCAGATAACAAACAAAATGAAATAAAATCAATCATTTGTACCAAATTGGCTAGTAAAGTTTATAACAGACTATCATGATATATAGTTATAAAGTATGTACAGCATTTTGGATATGTGCATAATGAAATTACATATATAGAATAAAGAAAATGAATAACTCATCCCAATTCAGAAAAGCAAATTGTACAGTAAACAATAAAAAGAAAAACTTATGATCCCAATATATATTTCTGTTGGGAAGAATAATGAGATGAATATAACAAAAGCTTACCTGAGTCGGATTGAAAAAATTATAATGGCTACTGCGATGTAAGCAGGAGGCAAACTGGGCATGCGGTGAGGAGTCCGTACGCTGATTTTCTTACGACCAGGTGCAAACCCGCTGATTTTCTTACGACCAGGTGCAAACCCAACTCCGCGGACTACCTACCAACCTCTGTGTATTGTGAAGTCCAACCTCTACCAAATATGGCACCCACATACGGTTACACACGTCAAAGTGAAAATGAAGAAAGCGAAGCGAAGGGTTGAAAAGATAACACGAAATAATATAATGAAATTAACTTAAGATTACAATAATAAATTCCACAATATCTTGATAATATTATTTGTAAATAATTTCAACTGCAACATCTGTGTATCCTAAAGTCCAACCCCTACCAATTATTGCACCGACGTACGTAAAAGTGGGAAAATTGAAAAAGATAACACGAAACATTTTGTACCCAGCCACCAGGAAAAGCAAAATCTGCACCATTTTTCAATTGACCATAGAGTCGTATAATTTTAGTTTACATTTCACCCATGATTTCATTATTTCAATCAGAATTTCCAAACCGTACATAAAACTCACCTGCATCTAACTCCATTATTGACATATGACTTGCCCTGCAACGACTAAATACTTTCCAGTATAGCGGCCGCCAGCCATGGTTCACTAGATAGTTCTCCCTGGCCCATGATGCCGCAGACAGCCATGGAGTTTGGCAGCCCTCGTGGTAGGCCCCATCAAGTATGGAAATATTATTTCGCATAACGTTTCCAAGTAGACATTTCATGCAACAACAAATTAACATCCCTCTGTCCATCAATTACTTGGGATGCTACACTGTTCATAGAGGAAGAGCCGAAGGGCTCGTCATAATCATAACCTCCTTTGCCAAAACTGGAATTGTTGGCCGTGAGAAACGCCATGAGATTCGCCTGCTAGAAATTCAAATTGAGGATCTGTGCCTGAGCCGTGGCCAACTGAGCTTGCAATTTACGTAGCAGCATGGAGTACCCATACCAATTCTAAAGTCTGGAGAATCAGCAGGTCTCAGTATAGGGCATTATAACAGCTGGCACATGCAGCATGCAGGACACTGCATGCAGGACACGATACCAAAAACAATTTAGGATAAATGAATTTGTATGCACATCGGGCCAAGTGAAGAACAGGTACAAAAAAAATTTAGGATCAATGAAAACTTAGGATAAATGAATTTGTCTGTACAAAAAAAATTTAGGATCAATGAAAACTTAGGATAAATGAATTTGTCTGTACATCGGGGCACGTGAGGCCGGCAATAAGACCTCCAAACAAAAACTTTGGCTAAAAAAATTTTGCGAGGAAACTGCGCAGCGTAAACTTTGGTTAACGAGTAAATAACCGGTACAAATTTGCGGTCAACGCATCAACTAATAGCCAGTCAACTGCGTATCGAACGCTAATAGTCCCAGGCAGGGACTAATAAGACAAATATTTATTTACATCACACATCCTCATTGCCACATATATCTTTATATATATTTTTTATCTTTTTTATTACTTTGTAAAATTCTCCTTAAGAATTATGTGAGATTCTTCACAATATACATAATGTCAAACTAATGATCATTTACTTGTAGGTGCTAATAGTAGGTAAACAACTCGATTGGTTAGACTATTGTTTCATACTCATGCAAGCTCATTCTATCAATTTTTGGGAAAGACAAATGGAAATGTATTTGCTAGTTATAGTAAATAACAAAAACAAACTAGTATAATTTACAAATATGGGTGTAATTGCAACTAATTGTTTACCATGATTCTGCGAAAAATGCCTTTTTTCATAGTTGAGTGTTATTCTTCATGGTTTTTTCTAGCCTCTTACTAGCCATTAGTGAGATGATTTTGAGTAGTCTAATACATTTGGTTTCTAGGATGGAAATTCTTATATTTGTTATACACTTTCTTTCCCACACTTCATGTACGACCAAATATTAGACATGCATATATACCATTTATTTAAGGATTACAAGATATAGAATAACATGAATAGAATATCAAAATATTCAAAAAATTGCATGAAATAGTAATATATATATTATATATATATATATATTATATATAGATATATTATATTAATATTATTATATATAATATATATTATAATATATATATATATGATAATTGAGTGTGCCTAATGATTAACAGCATGTGTTTTTCTTTTAAGAGGTCACGGTTCAAAACTAAGGGGGTAAAGTATGATATTCCTTCATAACTATTAGCAGTCAAAAGCACTACACAAAAAGTAGGTATGTTGTCCACAAACAAGGGGGTCTCATCACCATTTTGGGTCTAGCAGGGGCCATGACTTAAAAAATTAGACTAATAAATAATATATATATATATATATCACTTACTTATCAATACAAAGATGTATAGTCTAGAGGGCTCATGACTTTCATATAAAGATAATTCCTGGAGTGGAAAAAAAAAAAAATTTCCACCATGGTTTGAGATGATATATATATATATATATAAATATATATTATATAATTATATATATATTATAATATATATATATATATATTATATATATATATATTATATTATATCATCAGCTTTACTTATCGATACAAAAATGTATTAGTCTAGAGGGTTTCACGACTTTTCCATATAAGTATATTCCATGGAGTGGAAATATTTTTTCCCTTAGTGGTTGAGGGGTGTTGTTCATAGTGATGCTAGTTTGTAATTTTAGAAGTTTGCTAATAAGATGCTAAATATCTACATCCAAATTTCTAACTTGGTATGTACATGATTATTTGAAAACATAAATAATTATTTCCTTGTAAATAAATATATGTAAAAACCAATAAAAATAGTTGGTATGTTGCAAATATTACTAAAAATAAATAATAGGAACAATTAATTCCAACATTATGTGCTCCTCCTTTATTAAAATCTAAAGAATGTTATTGTTTGTAATAGAAATTGACCAAACTAAGAGAATGGACCTGAGATATCCAACTAGATTGGCATTGTTGTACCCCCTTTATTTTTCCTAAAATTGTTGTATTACAGAGGCTTTTGGTTCATGAGCTAGATAAAAATGGAGGAGAAGGAAAAAGAAGACAAAGCACAAGAGGTAATGGAATGTGAGATCCCCCCGATTTTAATTTCAAATGGTTAAACAAAGATTACTTATCAGGCAGATACCCATCCATTCGAGTGTGGCCTTGTCTTGGAGAAGCTTCGACGGGGTAATAAGCGTGATAGTTAAGCCAACGCTTTCCCCCATAAATTAAAGGTAAAAGAGGTGCATGATATATCAATGACTATGATGGGGGGACGTTGAACCTCGTCTCCAAGATATCCCAATCACCCCCGTCGGAGAAAGATAGGTGGACCCACCACCTGTCGGGCCAACAAGGTGACTACATCCGCAGTCAAGACCACCACCAAGTGAACATGGTAGGCGAGCGTGAAACCATTTGACACATCACCCCCCTCCCTTAATTTCCACCCAATCTGACTCTACCATGTGTCTCCTCCACGTCACCTCATCATTCCTTTTATTTTTCATTTAACAGAAGGGTAAAGGTGCAAAGAATCTGCTTGAAGCCATTTTTTAGGTAATAGATGAGTTCAAACACCACATCAGACCCACTCAACTAGAAAGTGATCTGGAAGAAATTTCCAATCGTATAAAGATGTTTGTGAATGGTCTCTTGGACCAAAGGATAAAGGCAGTCAAAGTTGGGCCTATAAAGGTAAAAACCCCAGAATATCGTAATTATTTATAAAATGAATTCCCAAAATCTCTGAGGACTAGGGCATCTGGGTTCCAGTTCAGTAGAGTGGCTAAATGACAGCGAGGTTTACCCCAGATGTCGAAACCTTGTAACAGTTTGTTAATTCTAAAATAGCATTAGGGTTGCAGGGAGTAGGGAACAATAATGGATAAATACCATAATCCCATATCCATCTCTAATTACATTTAAAAAATACCTAGGCTTGTGGTTTGTACGGAGTTTAAAGAGATCATGAAGCTGTTTTTGTGATTGTTGCCTATGTAATCCCTCCACTACACTAGAGCCTCTCTGATGTGATTTTTATAGGGATTTTGATACCAATGAGTGGAAGGAAGTGAATGCAAGGGGGGCCAAATCCAAAAAGGGTCGATTTAAGCATTTAGAGGAGAAAATGACAAGTAAAATGGTGGGTAACCATGGAAGAATACAAGAGAAAAAGTGTAACCAGATCACCAGCTTGCCACGAATCTGGATAATGAAGCCTAGGTCCACTTCTAAAGATCAAAAGAGTTGGAAATGGAGATATTTTGATATGGAAATCATGACATACTCGCGTCATTTCTACAACTTCAAGAATATTTTATTTTCAAGAAGAGAATCAAGTTATTATGTAATAATTAGGACAACTAGGCTAGTCACATGCTTAGATGGTTGTGTAGTTCAGATAGTTGTAGCATTTGGGGATATTTTGGTAACTATTATTGTTTTGTCTCGCCCTATAAAAGGGATGAATCACTCATTAGTACGGGTTTGATTTTTCTATCCCAGAGGTCGTAATGTTTCTGCACGTTTTTCAAGTTTATGAGCTTATCAAATGTACATTTATCTTAAATATTAATGAAGACGTTTTGGTGATTTTGAGCACTGCGATGTGTAGTATGTAATTCCCTCTCTTTTTATTATTTCATATGTGTTTATTTCCTCTCATATATTGTATAATTGTAGTTGTTAGAATTTGATCTTATATAGCATATTTAGCTATGTTGGGTTACGGAAAATGGTAATTGTAATGTGCAGGATTAAAGGCCTTAAAATGCACTCCATGGTTTCTAAACCTAATTTCCTTTATCTTGTTCATGATTATATTGGGATTTAGTGCATAGGATTATGTGTCCTTTCAGCCCTCTACACTAGGTGTCTCCTCTTGTATTTCCCCTTTCACCTATCCTAGAACAACCAATGAAATTTCACTCTCTGTGTATAGGGTACCATAACTAAGCATTAAGTCTTGGGAATGAAATAATATCCATGTATAAATTGGATTTTCCTTTGACTAGGGTAATTTAACCATATTTATTCATTTTATATCTAATTCTTGAGTAGAACATACCTATCCTTGAGATACATTAAGATTTCCTAGGCACTAACCCTTCTCCTCAACCCAGGGGCTGTCTCTGGGAGTGGCAAAATCTTTTGGCGCCCTTTCCAGGGAATGAATTAGAATATATTTCCTTGGTATGATTTCTGTGCATTCCTTTGTATGGAAAGCAAAGGAAGTATGGGTTGAGACACTCACCTAATAGAGTTTTTACATTGTAAATCTGGCTCCCAGGAGTCCTCATACTCATTCTAACACCTCTAAGCAAAAGTCCTTTCCTGTATTTGACCCAAAAATAATTATCTCTAGGAGAATCTAGAAAGAAAGAACCCCCAAAACTCTAGATCAGCTTGGTTCTATCCCATAAATTTCAACTTCTAGTTCTCATAGAGCTGAGATAAATTTTCTTGAAACTTCACTTAGGGAATTAGACTTCTCAAAAGAACATTTTCCCCCACCTAGTTTCTACTTTTAAGAAAAAAGGAATGAAGAAGTCTTTGTCAAATATGTCAAATATGATCCCTTCACATTTCATACCTTCCATGAAGTCATGGAATTGAAAGTCATACTCGTTCCTACCACATCTTAGACTTCCAAATAAATTTCACACTCAATGTCAACTATTTTTGTTCATTCATCCCCTCACCCCGGTCCTGCAAAAAATCTTATTCAACCTCCCTTAAAAAATATGGTTTTCCCTAAATTCTTTCTCAACAGATGTACCCCTATGAATTTGCAATAACCTATGAATGCAATGCCCCAAGACTATCTCAAACTCCTACCTAGATTCTGTTACACTTAGTCTTGTCAGTCCTCTGTCAGAGTCAAATTCACCAAGGTTCATTTCTCGTCATTTGCAGTCATCAAATGCCATTTTGGTCAAAAAGAGTCATTTTAATTCTTGATTCCAGGGTTTTGTCTCCAGAAGTGTGAAATAACGCTTGTAGGCCAGAGGGAGGTTCAATAAGTTTCTTATTTCAAGAGTTTCATCATCATTAATGCTCAAAGATATTTCTTCTTCAAAACTATGTTTTGAAGAAGAAATTGTCAAATTTATTTTATGATACGCTCCATTCACAAAATGAACTCTTCGCAAATCATCCTAATTGTCGAATATACAACACGCTCAGCAGTTTGGTGGAGTTTGATGTTTATTATCTTCAAAGTGAACCATGTGTGGCTTGTAGCTGTCCAGAAGTGCCTTATACAAGAATGAAGTTGGACAATCTGAAATCTGAGACCAAGTTCACTGACAACTGAAACATTATCAAATGCACAGGTAGCCACACTATCCAGAGTGTCACGATGACTGTTCATGTTGCTCGCCGGTCAAAATCAGTTAAAGTGCTCAATTTATATTACAATAATAGGCCTATTTGCACTACAACACCATGGCACACATTTGGTGGGATTCATGTTTGCACCAATGGTTTTGACTTGGCTACTATGCATCAGAGCAATTGGCCTCTATAATATTATTTGCTGGAATCCACATGTACATCGGGCACTCTCTCTATATTACATGTACAGCTTTTTGAGAAAAGGCACAACGACGAAGTTGGATGCCCTTGGGAGGCATTCTATTGTGCATCACTGGTTCAGAGGCAATGTTTCAGACCTCGAGCACTTCTCACAATTATCAAGCAAGAAATTGTCAAAACGCCCAAAAGAAAAGCCGAGTTGAAGTCTGGAGGGATGGAAATGCGTTTTAGAAGGGAAGACTGGGAGTTTGCAAGCAATGCGGTGCATTGGCATAGGGCACGGCGCACCAAGTTGACGCGGTGCACAGAGCCAAAATGCATAGTGTAATTTAACACTGGCGCGGTGCATAGAATGCTCGAGGCGCATTGGGCCTCCCATCCAGTGCACACAGCCAGGAAGCCCGAGAATTGCCCAGATTCACTTAAATTGCCCAAAAACGTGTGAATTTGCCTTGTGACAAATGTTTGAGGATCACATTGAGCTTATTAATCAACCAGGGACCTCAACTCTAATAATCGCTTCTAACTTGCGTCAGATTGTTGAAGGCCTTGTAGCTGTTTGGGAAGAAAATTCATGCTCTGGGGTCTCTCACTGCAAATGTAATGCCTCTATCTTACATGCGGCACAACAATACTTGCAATATGCTGATGCTTGTGGCATTTTTCTCAATATGTCATTCTTTCCACAAAGGCAAGCAAATGGTGTAAAATTCATTTCCGCTCGTTTTCCACAACAAAAGATTCAAATGAGGAAAGCCACATGACTATTTCCATTCAGAAATTCTGAAAACATGGCAAGAGCTCTTTGGTCGTCGATTCCTCCTTCCCTTGCGTTTTCAAATGATCAGGGTGCCTCCTTAAACAATAACATATCAGTTTCAGCTTTATAGATTTTCGAAGCTCTAGAAGTTTATATGGCACCAATCCGAACTTTGGCTGTGGAAAATCCACAGGACTCCGGTGGAAAATAGAGGAGGCGGCCTTGAAACGCTTACAAATAGGCTTGGATTACCAGATTGACCGGTGTACATGCAAGGAGGAATTCTAGATCCTGCATTTCTTAGAAGGTTTCCGTCTTTTGTTACATTTTTATTTTTACCAGAAGGATTAATCACCTGCAAGGTGCATTTTACCCTCTGTTGGTTGGAAAGCATTGCACTCGTGGGTGTGCCCACAATCTATGTTACCATCATCTCTTATTTCTACTATGGCATTATCTGGTGCTCATGGCAGTGTTGCAGAGAGTGAGTTCCTATCAAAACGACAATCAGCTTGGGAAGATTCATTTCATTCCATATACTACATGTTTAGGAAAAAGACATGTGATATCTTTCAGTTTTGCACTCAACAGTTTATAGTCATGTTTGTGGGGGGTTAATTTAAATGCGAAAATGGAGAATACATGTGCTGCATATCTCACAAGATCCACTCGTAGGCTTCGAGCTGTTCTAAAGAAAGCATGATGTAGGCTTCTCTATGCCTCTCTGTAGCATGGAAGTGGAGCAAGCTACAACAAAGGATTTGCAGGAGCTAAACCGAGTACTTTGCGAAAAGGTAGAAGATAAAATGAAGGGCACAGCTGTTGAGGATACAGTAAAGCATATATTTGAAGGACATCATATGAACTACATCGAATGCATAAATGTGGATTGTAAATCTACAAGGAAGGAATCATTCTATGATCTACAACTGGATGTTAAAAGCTACCGAGATGTCTATGCTTCATTTGATAAGTATGTTGGCGTTAAAAAAAAAACTTGATGGTGATAACAAATATCATGTAGAGTAGTATGCACTTCAGGAGGCGAGAAAAGGTGTTCTTTTCCTTGGTTTTTCTCCCGTACTACAACTTCAGTTGAAACGTTGAGTATGGTTTCATGCCAAACAAAATTGGAACGCAGTCAAAATAACAATGATGGTCCCAAAAATAGACAGCCACAACATCATTACAAAGTCATGATCTCAGTGCCAACATACTTTGTCTCAACATATGAAATGAAATCATAAACGTGGTGAAAGTATTGATCATGAAAGGATCTAGATGAAATTGCCATAGATATATTCCGTGATTCGTTTAATACAGCTCAGATCGATGCATGGGTGGAAAATGCTTATATCTTTTCCACTGGAGCTGAATTTAAACGTATGTACACGTGTTCCTCAGAAACTATGTGGCTATCTCCATACTAGGCACGCAAGGGCTGCTCTTTTAAATCAATATGTTGTTCAGAGGGATGAAGGACGCATAATCATACGCTTTGATCCTGTTTTTGTTGAAATTTGGTTGCACGTGATATCAAAGGAGAATTGCAGCTGGGTGCGGTCATTAAAGGCAAATTTTTTGTGGAAAACCATTTTCATTGAAAAATTACTTTTTATTCAGATGACAGATGTAAAAAGAAAACTAAAAAATTTGCAAAGCAGTCTCCAAATGGATAGTTCATCAGCAGACAACTGAGATATCTTTAAAGACAACTAGACAAACTGAATATCATTTTCCAGATGAGACTCTGGGAGGTGATCAATTCAAATTGGACAATCATGAGAAGGAAGAATTTTATGCTAATATTGTTCCAGATACAGTTGAACGCAAAAATGTGGTTGTTGAGGGATACAAGATCTGTCGCTCATTATAAAAATTGGTTTCAAATGACAAGAGAGAAGTTGAAAGGTCAAAAGCCAAAAGGGAAGACCGAAACACCTAAATGAAAAACGTAGATGTCTACCGTGTCAGGGAAATAGTATCAGATGTTTGTGTTGGCTTCAGTTATGACTTAGGAGGGCTACGCTTCAGATTTCATTTGTCATCAGCAGATTTGAGCAGAGCTTGTAACGTGGCTCCTTCTAAGAAACAGATGATTGGATTTCCAGCTTCTATTTATTAATAATTAAACGGTCCCTTAGTTTTGGTCGATCCATTTCCTCATGGTAGAGTTTATTTATTGTATTATAAACCATTTTGTAAGAGAGGAGAGTTCTGAGAAAAAAGTGTGGGAGGAAAAAACCCAGCACTATCACTGTGCAGTTTTGACAGAGAAATAATTAAATGGTGTAGCTCTGATTTATAAGATTCTTGTGGTATGAGTTTTGGCATGTGTTTTTCTCTCTGTTCCATTTGTATCCTGTGATGTTTTGCAGTTCATTCATGATCATTTCCAGCTGAATACTTTTAACTGAAACAGGTAGAATTCAGTCATTACTCTGCCTTGAGGAAGTGTTCAGTCTTTATGTGTTTTCTTCTGCTTGGAAAGGATTCATACATTAATGCCCTTTTCAGCTTTCTTAAACAGTCTTTTCACCCCATTTAAATTAAATTCGATTGCTAAAACCTCATGCTTATCTCACCTTATGAAATTTCCTATGCCTTTGGTTAAATCTCTGCTCATGTTGTCCTTGTCCCATACAACCCAGCAACTTAGTCATTTATCAAAATACCCTTTCTTACCTATTTACTAGCCTAAAATCAGTTCCCATTTTAAGTCATCTCGCACCCTATTGCTCATTTTATCGAGATTGACTAGAGAGAGCCCTCTCCTGTCCTCATAGGGCTAGCTACGAGGCTGAGCTTGGCTTGATGTTGCCTCGAGTTTTTCCTTTCTTTCAGCCTGAGACAGATTCGAGCGCTAACAGATTCATTGGGGAAGATGATGTCATAACCCAAAAACATATTGATTTCTTTTGTGCATTTGCATAAAACTTGAATGTAGAACATCTAGATGTAGTCATGAGGCTATCTATTTAGTCTTTAGATGGGGAGGCTAGAAAATGGTTCAATATCTTTCCATACAACTCAATCAACACTTGGGAGGAATTATAGAACACCTTTATGTAGAAATGGAGGGAGAATAGAGACCATGGATATTTCTTGACTAAATTTACTAAAGAAAAGACACAATGAAGATGTCACTGAATTTATAAAGAGATTTAATAAATTGTATAACAACTTGGTTGCTGAGATCAAACCTCCATAAGAAGTAGCTAAGGTGGTGTTTGTTTGAGCCTTTGAGTCAGATTTTGAGTTTACACTAAGGGAAAGGAAATCACCCACATTGGACCGGATCCAAACTGATGCTTTGAAAGTGGAAGAAAATTTTGTATCAATAGGGAAGTGGATGGGAAAAGGAAAACATAGTGATAGGATAAGGGGAAAGGAGGAAGTAAGTTCCTCTAGTCAAGAAAAGGAAACTCATGAGAAGAAGTTGGATGAAATTAATAGGTTAATCATAAATCTCTCAAACAAGTTAGTGAAGTTAGAATTGGAGAACAAAATTCCTCCTAGACAGATATAGAAATGTCCTAACAAAAAATTAAATCCCTAATATAAGAGACCTCCCTTGCAACTTCTGCAAAGAGAAAGAAAGGACCAACTAGACCAAGTACAACCCCCATTGTATATATAAGATGATATTGAGAAAGGCACTGAAGATTATCTTGATGGTCAAGAGAACCAATAATCAACCCTATCAAAAGAAGAGCAAGAAATAGAAGCACAAGAAGAAGAGGAGGGTGACCAAGATGTTCCTTTAAATAAAGAAGAAATAGATTCTTACTGCAAGCAATTTATTGATTTGATGCAAGAAGAACTGCATAGGAAATATGATTTAAGGTCTAGGAAAAGATCTCAGACACAAGATCACAATGAGGAATCTGTCCAACCTGCCAACTCCAAACAAAATAATAAAGGGAAAAATTCTTCCAGCTCTGATCCAACAACCAAAGGAGAAACCTTCCACCCCATTTAATTTAAGTTTGGATCTGCAGGTACCGAGAAAAAACCAATACAAATCAAGCTAGTTCTTCAAGAAAATAAGGACCCATTTGAACCAGTGAAAGTGGATAGGAATGCCTCTACCTTCAATTTACAAAAAGAATTGGAGAAGGTAAAGATATTTGCTCCTCTAACTGAATTGCTAAAAAGACTTGCCTATAAAAAACAAATATTTGATTTCATGGATGTTTCTCATGTTACCTCAACACAAGATAGTTTTAACTTGCAAGAAGAAATGCTTGTGGTCATGTTTGACCCACATGTGGAGGAACAAGACCCTTCCACACCTCCATTCTATGTTACATTAGTGATTCATGATTTATTGTTGCATAATTTTATGCTCGATTAAGGGGATTCTCATAATTTAATGCCTTTGTTTGCCACGTTGAAGTTGCTTCTGCAAACGATGAAACCATACAAAGTATTATACTCCTTTGATTCTAAAAAATTAAAATTCCCTGGGATTATTAGGGACTTGATGGTTAATTTGGCTCGAATTCATGTGAAGAGTGTGGTAATGGACATTGTGGTTGCATATATTCCTGCAATAATAGGCACGATTCCATCAGACTTGACCTTACATATGCCACTATTCCAATAGTTGGTGGAGAAGAACACATACTGTACAAAGAATATAAATTTGTGAAGGGTGTCACTAGAGCCAAAAATTCCAACAATTCCCTACTATGTGGTTAGAAGAAATACTTTTCATGTCTCTTGTTGGAAATGGCTGATCAAATTATAGAGTATAATCAGGTGGAAATTCCCATATGGGTGAGTAAGTAGGAAATGAAACTTGGTTGTGTTTGGAAATTATATTTTGATGGGGCCTACTCTAAGGAAGGAAATGGAACATGTGTGTTGTTGATATCTCCATAAGGTAACCTCATCGCTCTCTCATATAAATAGGATTTTGACACTACAAACAATACTACTGGATATGAAGTATTGGTGTTGGGCCTACACGTTGCCAAAAAACTGAAAATTGAATGTTTGATAGTTTTTGGATATTCTAAACTAGTTATAAAGAAAGTTAGGAATCAATGCCAGACCAAAAACCCTAAGTTGAGGTCCCATAGAAATGAAGTGGGGTATTTGATTGATAATTTATTTTTGGCATTTAACATCCATTTTATTCCTAGAAAGAAAAATAGAATGGTATATTCTTTAACAATAACATCTAGCACTTTCAAGCCACCTCAAAATCCCTTGCTTAGATATGAAGTCAAAATGAGGAACAAAATTTCAGTCCTAGGCAATGTAAAATATTGGCAGGTCTTTGAGGATGAAGATCAAATTAAAAGGTTTATGGAGGTGATTGGAGAATTTCTTGAATTTTTAATTGACTAAGAAAATGAAAATATGGACAATATTAAAGGAGCTTAGCATCATGTGCCTTGGTATGAGTCTATGGTTGGACATAAAATTTTGCAGTTGAAGGGAAATATGATCCGAAAGGAGTTGGCTCCATTGGAGAGATTGTTTGATGTTAATGATGTTGCAGTGAAGCCAGCCAAGAATGAGTGCAAAGAAGATACAAAGGACTGTAACATTGGTACGGAACAAGAAACTAAGCCCATTAGTTAGCTAAGGAGATCCCATATGAATAGAAACAAAGGTATCTTCACCTGTTCAAGGAGTATGCTGACATTTTTTCCTGGTCTTATGATGATTTAAAATCATATGATATTAGCATCATTCAACACAAAATTCTTTTGAAATCTAGAATTAAACCTCACAAGCAGAATCTTAGGAAAATTAATCCCCTTCTTCTTCCCATGATAGATAAAGAAGTGAAGAAAATGATTCATGCCAAGATCATTATGCCTTTGAGGTATTCGAATTGGGTGGCTAATCTAGTTCCTGTCAAAAAGAAAAATGGAGAGATCAGATTGATTGTGGACTTTAGGATCTTGAACAAAAATTATCTGAAGGATAATTATCCTCTTCCCAAGATGAATTATATTTTACAAAAAGTGGAGGGGTCATCAAGGTTATCCATGATTGATGGGTTTTCTAGTTATAATCAGATTATTGTGCATCCTGATGATCAGAAGAAGGTTGCACTTACCACACCTTAGGGAACACTCATGTATGTTAGAACTCCTTTTGGTCTCATGACCGCAAGTGCCACCTTTAAAAGGGAAGTGGATATAACTTTTTTTGGGGAGAAGGATATATTTATGGTAATTTACCTAGATGATATAACCATCTTCTTAAATTTTGATGAGGAACACATACAACATATATTTGAAAAATACAGGAAATATGGGTTGTTACTGAACCCAAAGAAGACCCAATTTTCCCTTAGAGACAGAAAAATCTTGGAGCACATAGTCTCAAGTGAAGGAGTGAAGATTGACCCCAAAAGGGTGGAAGAAATAAACAATATCCCTTTGCTATGAAACAAGAATGAAATTCAAATTTTCTTAGGAAAAATAAATTTCTTGAGGAGGTTTATGCTTAATTATGCTGAGATTGTAAGGGAAATCACAAACATGTTGAAAAAGGACAGAGAGTTCAAATGGACTACGGAAGGAAGAGATAATTTTCCATAATTAAGAAGGCTTTTGGAGAGGCCCCAGTCTTGGCTAGCCCCAATTAGCAAAAACATTTTTTAGTCTTTTCCTTTCCATCTCATAACACTATTGTCATTGTCTTGTTGCAGAAGAATGAAGAAGAGAAGGAGAAACTAGTCGCATTCTTCAACCAAGTATTGAGATATGCATAATTAAAATATAATATCTTGGAAATATAAGTCTATGCGCTGGTCAAATCCTTGAAGGCTTTTCAGACATACATTATGTAGACTACAATAATCGCTTATGTTCCCACAATGGTCGTAAAATAAGTTCTATGTAGGGAGACAGTGAAGGCAAGATAGGGAAATGGAAAGATAAGATTTAAGAGTATGACATGGACATCAAGCCCACCAAATTGGTGAAAGGCCAAGGATTGGCTAAGAATTTTTTAAAGGCAAATTCTAGGCATTAGGTATAAACCGCTAGCTAGAAATTCAAAATCGGAAAATCAAGACAAACAAAGAAATGCAAAGAGGGGAGGGTAGAAGATTTCAATTAAATACTTAATTTATGAATGGTACAAATTCCTTGTCCATTATTTATTGTTCTAGGAATTCCCACGTAAGTTTGGCAGAAGTAGGTATAGATCTTTGAGGTTACATGGAAATTTTTTTACATCTCAAATGGTAAGTTGTATTGGAAAGACCACATGGGAGTTTATTACTTTGTTTAGTTGAAGAAGAAGTCCCCAAAATAATAGATGGGTTTCATGGTTGAATTTGTGGAGGACACTACAACTAGAAAGAAACAAATCACAAGATTTTGAAAGTTGGATTTTATTGGCCTAAGTTGTTTCGTGATGCTTATAATCGAGTGAAATCTTGCAAGGAGTGCCAAATATTTGTTGAAAAGTAGAAGCTAGCACCCCTCCCTCTAATCCCTATTTTTGTGGAAGAACCATTTAGGCAATGGGGACAATATTTTAATGGGGAAATTCATCCACCATCTAGTAGGAAACATAAGTGGACCCTTATAGCAAAAAACTATTTCACCAAGTGGGTAGAATTTGTCCCTGCTAGGAATGCAACTACCGTGGTGGTCATTAAGTTAATGAAGGAGAACATTTTAGGCAGGTTTGGTTGTCCAAGGAAGATAGTCACTAATAATGCTAAGGTATTTAATTCTTCCAAGTTTGTTATCTTTTTCCAAATTTATAATATGATTTTGGGGCACTCCACTACATATTACCTATAGGGAAATGGGTTTGCATAATCATCAAATAAGACCTTGGTCATGATTCTCAGGAAGACCATAGCACAAAGCAAGAAGATTTGGGATTCTCAACTCATGTTTGCATTATGGGTCAATAGAGTCACCACTAAGAGATCAACTCGTAAGTCTCCATTTAAGTTAGTATATGGGACTTCAATAATTTTTCCTACTCAATTGGCCATGCTTGTGGCAAAACTGATTCAGGATACAAAAGAGGAGCCTAATTACTTAACCAGGAGGATAACTCAGTTGCTTGAATTGTAAGAAAATCAAGAACATGTGACTCAGATTTTGATCAAGTACCAAGACAAGATGAAGGCCTTATTTGATAAAAAGGCCAAGGATAGAATTTTTTGGCCAAGTGACCTTATACTCAGATGGGATGTTAGGAGAGAAGACAAAGGAAAATATGGAAAATTTGACCCTCTGTGGTTTGGGCCCTTCATGATAGCTGAAGCTAAAGGGAATAATACATTTCCATTGGAGAATGTTGATGGTGAAGTGTTTGAGCTACCTGTGAATGGGTAGTACTTGAAACACTACTTTCAACACTGAAGACATCTTCCCACATCCATTATAAATACTAGTGAGCCATTGTAAATACCAGTGCATTTTGTTTGAATTCCAATTATGTATATAAATACATAGTTTGACCCCATGCCCAAGTTGAAGGCACTAATATGCAGGTTTTCAGTGCCTTGCTAGCAAGGCACTATCCCTAGTAGGAGCTGATTTTGTACCCCCTCTATCTTTCCTAAAATTGTTGTATTATAGAGGCTTTTGGTTCGCGAGCTCAAAGACTATTTGGAACTCTACATATAGATAAAAATGGAGGAGAATGAAACATAAGACAAAGAACAAGAGGTGATGGAATGTGAGATTCCCCTCGCTTTTAATTTCAAATAATTAAATAATGATTACTTATCGAGAGGATCCCCATCCATTCGGGAGTGGCCTTGTTTTGGAGAAGCTCCAACAGGGTAGCAAGCATGACAATTAAGCCAACTCTTTCCCCTAGGAAGTTAAGGTAAACAAATGTACACTTGATAGATAAATGACTATGATGGATTCCTCGGGGGGTGGTCGGCCTCGTCTCCAAGCCCACCCAATCACCCCCATCGAAGAAAAATAGATAGGCCCGCCACCTGTCGGGCTAGCGTGGTGACTACGTCCGTAGTCGAAACCACTGTCAAGGAAGCATGAAAACATTTGATGCATCACCCTCCTCCCTTATTTTTCACCCAATCCGGCTCCACCATGTGTCTCCTCCATGTCACCTCATAATTTCTTTCAGTTTTCATATAGAAGAAGGGTCAAGGTGCAAAGAATAACGGAGTTTGAGGTCATTTTCTAGGAAACAGATGAGTTTAAATATCGCATCAAACCTAATCAACTAGAAAGTCTGGAAGAGATTTTCGACGGTATAAAGAAGTCCGCAAATGACCTCCTATATCAAAGGATAGAGGCAGTCAAAGTTGGGCCTATAAAGGTCAAAATATCGGAATCCCATAACTATTTAGAAAATTAATTCCCAAAATATCGAGGACCAAGGAATTCGTGTTCTAGCTTAGTAGAGAAACTAAGTGGCATTGGGGCTTACCCTGGAGGTCAGAACGTCATAATAATTTTCTAATTCTAAAAGAGTAGTAGGCTTGCAGGGAGCATGGAATAATAATTGAGAAATCCTAGAATCCCAGAATCCGAGAATCCTATAGCCATCTCTAATTTCATTTCAAAAAGTCTCGTGGTTGCGATCTATAAGAACTTTAAAGAGCCCACAGAGTTGTTGTTTTCACTATTTCCCATGTAATCCCTCCACTACATTAGAGCCTCTTCGCTACATTTTTTACATGGATTTTAATCCCAATGGGTGGAAGGAAGCACCTAGAGGGGGGCCAACTCCAAAAAGAGTCGATTTGAGCATTTAGAGGAGAAAATGACATGTAAAATGATCAGTAACCTTGGAAGTAATGTAATAGAAAAAGTATAACCAGACCATCAAATTGCCACAAATATGGATAATGAAGCTTGGGTCCACCTCAAAAGATAAAAAGAGTTAGCAATGGAGATATTTTGTTATGGAAATCATGACACACTTGTTTCATTTCTGCAATTTTTTGAATATTTTATTTTCAAAAAGAGAGTCAAGTCGTTATGTAATAATTAGGACAACTGGGCTAGTCGCATGCTAAGACATCTATGTAGTTCAGACATCAGTAACATTTGGAGATATTTTTGTAACTGTTCTTGTTTTATCTCACCCTATAAAAGGGATGAATAACTCATTAGTAGGGGTTCAATTTTTCTATCCTAGAGGCTATAGTTTTGCTGCAAGTTTTTCAAGTTTAGGAGCTTATCAAATGTATGTGGTTCTTGAATATTAATGGAGAAGTTTTGGTGATTTTGATCACTAAGATGTGTAGTATGTAATTCCCTCTCTATTTTTTATTCCATATGTGTTTCTTTCCTCTTATAAATTGTGGAATTGTAGCTGCCGGAATTTGATCTTATATAGTATATTTACCTATGATGGATCATAGAAAATGGTACTTATAATGTGTGGGATTAAAGCCCTTAAAATGCGCTCCATGGTTTTTGAACCTCATTTCCTTTATCTTGTTCAAGATTCTATTAGGTTTTAGTGCATAGGATTATATGTCCTTCCGGTCCTCTACACTTGGTTTCTCCTCTTATATTTTCTCTTTTATCTATGTTGTAACGACCAATGAAACTACACTCTCTATGCATAGGCCACCATAACTGAACATTAAGCCTTGGGAATGAAATACTATCCATGTGTAAATTAGATTTTCCTCTGAGTAGGGAAATTGAACCAAATTTATTCATTTTATATCTAATTCTTGAGCATAACAGACCTATCCTTGAAATACATTAGGATGTCATAGGCACCGACCCTTCTCCTCAACCTAGGGTTGTGTCTAGGAGCGACAATAAACACCATTAGGTAACAATAAATGTCTAACATTATTAGTTTCTTCTTTAAAATTGAGCCATCTTTTCCCTTGAATGTCCCTAACACATAACCATCTACAAGAATTTATATAACACCATCTTTGTTTCCCTTCCATGTGTGAAAATCCATGATCTATGCTTATTTATGTAGTGAACAATCATTGGAAACATTGAATTATAGGGATTTGATAAAGAACATTGTGGCTCATTGTTTTCATTACTTGATTAATTTAATATCTACTAATTCCATATTCAATTCATTTCAAGTGGTATGCAGGCTTTCAATAATATATGATACAATTAGTTTGACAAACATCAATTATTTGATACTCCATTCCTATCTCTTTCATAATAAGACCATTTTTATTATATGAAAGGAAAAGTATTCCATGGTGATAGGAAAACACTACTTAATAATATACACTTAAAATTAAATTAACACACTAAATAGCATTGCATCCTAACTATAACAATAACAAAAAACAGAAAAAATATTATGTTTATCTAAAAAATTATCTGGTATACCTTAGGATTTCTAACATGTGTTTGAAACACTATTCAAATATCTCCAAGTCTAATAACCAAAAAATACAAAGACAACACTTGTCTTTAAGTATTTTTATAAGGTTTTTTTCTGCCTTATCAATAAAAAGTAGATTATAAATATCATTGTATATCTCATTATCATCCATTAAAACAAACATGTCATAGATAAAGCTATTTATCCTTTTATTATTAATAATATCAATATCTTTTCTTCTCTAACATGAACTTCAATTCCATCACCCTCACCAGTGTTACCAAAAGTTGCAACCTTAAGCATTTCAAATCTAAATAGTTTTGTGTTTATAATTATAAATAAATAGATATGATTGCTATTAAAATATCAATGGGATATCTCACCGAGGGGTAATATTGAGGTACCCTTATAGTATTTTGTAGTGGTTAATGTATTAATTCTTCTTAATGTTGTGGAAGGAAAATATCGTTTCCTATGACTAATTTTAGGAAGTTTGAGATCATCCTTAAATGATTATAATTACTTTTATATATAATAATCACATTCATCAAAATTAATTTCTCCATATAAACAACTCAATCTCATATACCAACACTTATATGTAGTTATTATTTAACATTATTTCCTACTTTAACAAAATGGTCAACCAAAACATTCGTACAATAAAGCCTTCAATAAATTTCACATATGAAAAGTTTAATTTTAAAAAATAACTACCTTTAAATATCCATATCATTTTAATTAAAATAAGAATGGGGCTTTCATGACATAAACATGTATGGTGTCTAGTTAGAACTTTTTAACCATATTTAGTTTCTATGAATTTTAAATTTATGTGATGTTTTCTGATCACAAATAGACTAAACCAACCATTCTTTTTTTTATTTAAAAAATGAGTATCCACTCAATGGATTAAACCTACCTACCACTTTAATTTATTTACATCACTGTGGCTTATTTTATTTTAATTAGAATAAGAGCATTGACTTAAGACTTTTTAAATTGGATAATAAGGTATCTGTTATTTTCTATCATTTTAAATTACAAATACAAAGTGTGCGAATTTCAAAAACTTATTGCACAATTACTTTATGTCGCCTTCTCATGGGTAGCCCATGCCATCTCCCTTCTACTTTATGTGTAACTTTCTTTGGAGGATAAGGATAAGATGTGATGGTAAAACGTGAAGAAATTGGCACGTTTAGCTATGTTAAGGGGTGTGTTGACTATTTTTTTGAAACTGGTTTATAGTTTAAGTTTATAAATAAATTATTATTATTATTATTTAATAATAATTAAATTTATTTTCTTAAAATTTTGTTGCTTGTATTTTATAACATTTTATTTTGTAATCGATTGTGCTAACGCATTTTTTTCAAAGCAATTAATTTTGTGGTACCTACTGCAAATTGTGTTTTTCATAGTTGAATGACATAATATTATATTTTGTGTGAGTTGACATTTTTATCACTTGATGAGTTTTTATTGACATAGTCTAACGAGACTGCTTTTTTGTTTTGAAAATCATAAAAATTTTGGCCATATTTTGATAAAATATGGTAGGAAATGTTCTAAATCCTAGTTATAGCTGTCAATCTTCAATATTTTGGGTGCCCTGGATGTTTTTTGATGGTGTTGAATCCATTTCCACCATCAAAAACATGATTCAAACACTGCTACTGCATGATGTTTTAATTTTTTGTTTTTGCCCGGATTCCAATCACTTTTGGTCATCCCAGCAATTCCTCTGTCCCCTCATTTATTGATGAATCTCACCATAATGAAATCTAATGATTCTATGCATGAGAAACTATGATTAGCTAAAATACATATAAACTTACACTTGATATTTACAGAGAAGCATTAATGTTTAAAAAGTTATTTTTTTTATTCCTATTTTTAGATTGATCTAGAAATCACGTTTTGCTCAAATATGTAAGTGTAGCGTATTTTTTTTATATATAAAGACCGGTTATATTGTTTTTAAAAAATAATCTCATATAACATTTTAATATGATGATTATTAAAGCCACTAAACATCTTTCAAAGAATCTCTTCAAGGTCTTTTAGTCACTGCTCTAACATGAATGATACAACATTAAGCTTATGAAATTCTTTTCGATTAACTTAGGTGTTATTATACCTACAACAGGTATGGTATAACACATTCAGTTTTGTTTTTGACTGAGTATTAGTTGGTGTTTGACCAAAAAATTATGACGCTTATGCATAGTTTAACATTAGGAATTCAATTTTTGTTATTATTTAAATTTATTTATTTGTGAGGTGATTGGTTGAGGTCTTATTATGAGTTGTTTAGTAACTTCCATTTCTATTAGTTACTAA